>JANAVB010016026.1:0-31178 GCA_029216955.1 Iris pallida | reverse complement strand
CAATCAGCACACCAATGGCTACTTCAACCAAACTCGAACCAGATGAGAGCGGCAAACCCGTTGATCAACGTAAGTATCGAGGTATGATAGGCAGCTTACTCTATTTAACTGCTAGTCGTCCCGATATCATGTTCAGTGTTTGCCTATGTGCTAGATATCAAGCTAATCCTAAGGAATCACACATGACCGCGGTTAAGCGTATCTTTCGATACCTTAAGGGTACGGTTACAGTGGGCCTATGGTATCCCAAGTCAACATCATTTGATCTTATTGGTTATTCCGATGCTGACTTCGCTGGATGCAAGGTCGACCGTAAAAGTACGAGCGGCACGTGTCATTTATTAGGAAAAGCTTTAGTCTCCTGGTTTAGCAAGAAGCAGAACTCTGTCGCACTATCCACAACAGAAGCTGAATACATAGCAGCTGGGCGTTGTTGTGCACAAATTCTGTGGATGAAGCAAACCCTTGAAGACTATAAGTTATCTTTTATGCATATTCCTATATTCTGTGACAATACAAGTGCCATTAATTTGACTAAGAACCCTGTCTGCCACTCACGCACTAAACACATTGAGATCAGACACCACTTTTTGCGTGATCATCAGCAAAATGGCACGATTAACTTAGAATTTATCGACACTGATCATCAGCTAGCAGATTTCTTTACTAAGCCATTATCCGAAGAGCGCTTCAATTTCCTATGTCGTGAACTCGGAATTTTGGATGAAGCAGTTATAAGTTGAGACTCGCCTGCATAAATATCGAGTATATTTTGATTCTTTTACGACAAATTTGGTATGGGTACAAGCCGAAAGGGTCCTTCTGACAACAAGGCGTAAAAGCCTAAGCGACACGGTGCACTAGTCCTCAGGACTACCGCTAGCTGGGATCCGGCCCCTGCAGCTAACCCATGGCAAATTTGAAATATTGAATTACAATATATTTCCTTGTTTATTATATGGTTTGTTTCGACTTAATACTGTCTAATTACTACATTCTAAAGTTCATTCTGACTTTTGAGTACCTCTCTATGTACTTCATTGATTTCATCAAACTTTTATCCTCAACCATCACTTTTCTTCAACACTTAACCAATTTTTTTATCTTTCAGCCTGTTTTCTGTTCTGGACCACTAATCCAGAACTCGGGCCGAACTCTGCCCTTAACAGAGTTCGGGCCGAGTTCGGTCCAATTGCTCCAGCGTCGGGATCTGGCTCTGCCGTTGGATCATTTTAGATCCAATGGTCAATATTCTATCCGACCAAAGACAAACCCCTATTTTATTTCGGGATTCCTTCTCTTTCCTCCCATATTTCCTTCTTCTCCACCTCTTCAACCTTCTTCCTTCCAAACCCTAACCCTAGTTCTTGATCTAGAGAGCTCCATTTCTTCTCAAAATCAAGGGAAAGGGGTTTTTCAACATTCTCTTCCACTGTTTGGTATTATTTTCAGGTATAACTCTCTCTTTCTATCATTTTCAAGTTCTCCTATTTCTTTGCAAATGGCATCGCTTGTCCAAACGAGGGAGAAGGACTCGACATGAGGGAGCTTCCTCTTCGGTTCCTCCTCCTCCGATTGAACAAGTTGTTGAACAACACCCCATTCATCCGTTGTTCAATCCGCCGCGTCCCGATGACCCTAATACATACGACGACCGTCTATTTGTGTCGCTAGACGCCTCTAATGAATGGTTTAGCGATTTTAGGACTCGTCCGGTGTTTGGGGGCCATCCCATCAATTTCACAATATTTTCTCAATATGAATCTTTATTTCGTGATCTTTGTTTGGATGAACTAGTTGCTTCCAACTTTGTCATTTACCGTAGCGCAATCCAAATGTTCTACTGTAATCTGACTTACGATGCAACCCACATCTATTCCCGGGTTGCTGGCATTAACATTGCCTTCAATGATTCTGAGTTGGGAGACTTTCTTGCTCTCCCGGATCTTGATGTGTGGGACAAGCTTGTGGAAGCACGTCAACTTCAATTTGTTGGCGATACTTCCCTTGAAGGATTCAAGGAGAATTTATGTGCTCCTAACGTAAGTCCTCGTAAGCTAAAGGCCAAGCATCTCACCCTCTACTTTTATGAACTTCATCGCATCGTGTTCAATACTATCTTACCAAAAGCTAGTTCAACTGATCTCTGCTTTATATCACCTTCATTTTCGTATCCCCTTCAATCTTCCTAGGACAATGATGGACTGGATGATAAATTGTAGGAAGAAACCAAGAGCTTTGGTTTATCCTTTATACCTTCCTATGGTTTTTCGTGCATTCATCATTCCTATTCATGACTGTCCGTTCTTGCCTGCTCCAGCTTTCCTGTCCAAGGCACGACGTACTCAAGCAGTCGTCGCCTCTCCTGAGGCTTCTGAGCATTCTGATGATGAGGAGCCAGACGCCCCTCCACTCGGTCAGGATGCACCCTCCTCCACCTGCCACTCTTGACTCCATCCGGACCATGCTCCGGGATCATTTCGACTTAGAGGACGATCGGTGGGCTCAGATGGACTACCGTACTACCCTGTAGATGAGTGCACTCAGCAACTCGCTGCATGATATTCGGTACTCCATGTCCCATCATCCTACTATGCCCATTCCCATGCAGCGGGATCCCGATCGTGAGGGCTATCGCATTGATGATCCGTGGGTCATGCGTTACCTGGATCCGGGTGCTGCTTTTGTGGATCCCAGACGTTCTGACACTCCTGGACCATCTCGTGCTCCGTGATGGAGATTGGCTACTATCTGCTGCTGCTGCTGCTGATGATGACATTAGTTGATGCATTTTCATTTCTAGTTAGTTAGTTCAGTTTTATGTACTTGGATGCTTTTAAACTCTGGTTGTGTGTTTGACATTTGGTTATGACACTTTATGCTAGTACTTCTTTTGATTATTTCTATACTGTTTCTTCTCTGCTTGGTGTGGTTGTATTACTATTAATTGTCTACTGCAGTTTTCTTTTATTATTCATTTCTCTGCAGTCTATATTGCTAACTGCCAAAAGGGGGAGAACTATGTATATCTGCCTGGATATATATGGCTGGATATACTTGTTTGGTATCAGATCCTATCTTTTCGTATTTCTGTGCTTGTTTGTGCTTTTTGGGAGATATTATACAGGTTCCATGCACTATTTACGGGGGAGCTATTGCTTCTAGCTCAACACCGTTCACTGATTACGGGAGAGCTATTACATTCTAGCTCGGCATCAAGTATGGGGGAGCTATGTTGCTATAATCAACTGTGTCCAGGTATGAATATTGAATATACATATATTATTTTGTCAATTATCAATATGGGGGAGATTGTTGACACAAAGTCACAGTCAACCAAATATTGACTACATTGACTAAATAATATCTGTATTAATTCAATACGACACACGACGTCTGCATAACAGTTCAAGACAGACGACAGCTCAGTCTCCGGCTCTCAGTGTGTTTTCGAGTCTGTATTTTATATTTTCATTGAGTCTAGACTTGTGTACTCTGAGTCTTGCTGAGCTCTTGACACTTAGTCTACAGCCTACCCAAAATCCCAAGCTCCACTGAACCAAACACTGCCCAAAAATCCCCTTAGAACCACTCTGTGCTCTGGAGACAGAGTTCGGGCCGAACTCTGCCTCCACACAGAGTTCGGGCCAAACTCTGTCCCCTAGAAATCAGGAACCCTAATTTTAGGGTTAGCTGGTTGCTAGTTGTCCAACGGCCAAATTTTTGAATTTTCCTACCCGAATTCTGGCCGAATTCTGCCTATAAAAACACTATAAATAGGGCATGAATTCTCTCATTCCAATCCATCCAATCTTCTTTTCTCTTCTCTCTTATAAGCTCAAGTAAGCCATACCCTTCCCATCTACTAGCCACAAGCCTCCTAAGTGTCGAGTGCTCATCTCTCAGTTAGGATTCTTGTGCAAGAGTCGAAGAAGTCGCTTGGACAATTCCAAACAAATCGCCACTGCGATCATCTGTTAGAAGTTGACGTGCTCTTCTGAAGAAAAGGCACGGGTTGTAAACTACTATTTCACAAATAGTGGATTTAATCCTGAGCTAGAGTTCTCAGGCCTGGACTAGTCCTCCACGAGGGAAACCAGGTTAAAATCGCTGTGTTTGCGTATGCTCTTTTGCTCTTCATTTATTTTCCGCACTTTACTCTGATTATTTATTGTTGGTGAAAGAGTTATTTTTAATTGGCTATTTTCTATATAAACTCTATTCATCCCCCTCTAGAGTTGCCAAACTGTTCTTCAATGATGTTTGATGAAGTTGATGACACTGCTAGTCTTCACTTCAGCTAAAGGTATGGCTTCAGCCCATTTAGAGAAATAATCGGTTATAGCCAAGATAAACCGATATCCTTTAGACGAAGGGGGATTGATTGGACCAATTACATCCATGCCCCAAGCTTTGAAGGTCCATGAGGCAGCAGTCAGATGAAGAAATTTTGACGGTTGGTGAATAAAATCTGTATGAATCTGACCTGCTCGACATTTTCTTGCATAGTCAATGGCATCTGATACCATAGAGGGCCAGTAGTAGCCCATACGTCGGATACGATCTTATAATTTAGGACCGGGCTGATGTGCTCCACAAATGCCATCATGAGCTTCGCGTAATATCTGCTTTGCTTCATCACCAGCAAGACATCTTAAGTAAACCATCAAAAGTTCGTCGAAAGAGAGTTTTGGTGGTATAATTATAATAGAATCGAAGCGATCGTCGACGAATACTTGTAGCTTCTTTAATATCTTCAGGTAGTATGCCATGTACTGCAAAGTCGATGAAAGGTGCTCTCCAGTCTTCATTAATGACATTAACTTCAGTTGAATTACTGAATTCAATGTTATGGTTGTTTTTAATACAAAATAGTTCTCTATTGGAGATAACAACTATTTGTTGTCTTTTGATTGGAATTGCTAAGACCGCCGCCAAGATAGCTTAGGCATCAGCTTTTGTATTGCATGCTCGACGTACATGTTCGATGAGGAATCCTTTGAACGAAGAAGCTATTCTGATTGCTTCTCCATGGTATGGTACCAGATCTTGATGTCGAACTTCGTATGTGCCTCTACCCTGATTAACAATCAGCTTAGAATCACCATATACTTCGAGATATTCAACATCCAGTTGTTTGGCTAATTGAAAGCTAATGAGCAAAGCATTGTATTCTGCTACGTTATTAGAGCACGACTCATCTAAGGAATAAGCCCTCTGAATATCTAATCTATCTGGTGAAACGAGAACAATTCCCACTCCAGCGACAAGGGTACCTCCAGGTCTAATTCTAGATGCTCCGTCGAAGAATAAACGCCAAGTAGGAAATTCTTCTGAGATCATATTTGATTCCAATATCTCGTCTGGAATCTCATCATAGAGCTTAGATGTTTCAGGGACATGATGAGCTGTTAAGAAATCAGCTAGTACTTGGCCTTTCACAGACTTTTGGGAAACATACACCATATCATATTGTGCTAATAATATGGCCCATGTAGCAAGCTTAGAATTGAGCGTACTGGGCTTCTTCATTAAGACCTGAAGAGGAAACTCGGGAAATAACAGAATAGTTTGGCCATGATGTATGTCTTATCTTTTGAACAACAAAACATTAAGCAAGCATGCTTTTTCTACCGACTAAACGGTTCAGCTCCAAGCATCGTCCGACTAAGGTAGTAGATGGCTGTTCATGACCTTCTAATGTAAGCAAGTCGACCTTGGAATACTCGTAGCTCTTTTAGGTTGCGTGGAGACGCATCTCTTGAATGGCTTTGATCTTTTCAGGATCAACGTGTATACCTTTAGAGGTAATGACGAATCCGAGAAACTTGCCACTAGAGACTCCCAAGAAAGACTTGGTGGAGTTTATTTTGAGTTGATGCTGGCGCATTAGATATGAAGATAGTTCTTAAATCTTGGATGTGATCTTCCTTTAGACGACTTTTGACAGCAATATCGTCAACATAGCATTCAACGGTCTTTCGTAAATGATCTCAAAAGATAGTACTCATTGCCCGCTGGTAAGTTGCACCTGTATTCTTAAGATCGAAAGATATGACTGTATAGCAGTATACCACGCGAGAAGTACGGAATGAAGTATGTTTTTCATCTTCAGGATTCATCCGGATTTGATTGTATCCAGAAAACCCATCCATGAAAGAGATTCGTTCAAATCCACAAGTATTGTCGATCATGACATCAGTAATTGGGAGAGGTAATTCATCTTTAGGACAAGCATCATTGAGATCCCGAAAATCTATGCATACCCGAACCTTCCCAGTATTTTTCCAAACTGGTACAACGTTGGCTACCCAGTTAGGATGCTGCGCTTCTCTGATAAAACCGCAAGCGATAAGCTTTTTGAATTCATCATCAATCGCATCCATCATCTCAGGCTTGAATCGTCGTTGCTGTTGTTTGACTGGTTTAGCATTAGACAAAATGTTAAGTTTATGAGTTGCGATCTGAGGATCTAAACCCGGCATATCTTCATAACTCCAGGCGAAGACATCGATATATTTACGAATAAGGTGAATTAGTTCTTGTTTATCATCTTCTAGAAGATTTTTGCTAATGAAGATAGGTCGCGGTACACCTTTCTCCAACATCGATCTGAATTAGTTGATCCTTAGTAGGTGGTTCTCGTTGTTCAAAACGAATTTCCCACTGAGTGTCCATCCTTTGAGCCCGAGGATCTGCTTCAGAAGCTTCTTCAATATCATCTTTGTCATCTTCTGAGAACTCGACAGACACCATGTTAGAAGATACTGTCATCCGATGGACATGATCAATACTGGTATCAGAATCCCATGAGATGGAATCAGAAGAGTTAGATCGTTCTTCTTCATTGGATTCGGAAGCTTCTGGAGTCGAAAGTGGTGAAGTATAACCTAATCCCCGCTTCATTTTACTATAATATTGTTGTGATTTTCCTCTTGGAACAGAAATACGAATAGGAGTTCGCCTTCCTTTACCGCTATTGAGACCAGTTCTGAAATCATAGCCCATTTTATGGATGATTGCCTTGGATTGAGGACTATAGCGACGTAATTGTAGCCTTTCTGTATCATCCTTATTATCGTTGTCGGGCATAATTTTTTGTTCTTCTCTTTTATTAAAAAGTATAGGAGTTTCGCCTTTCTTTGATAAGGTACTAAGAAGAACGATTCTTGTATTGAATCCAGTGATACCACATTTTGGAGAGATGATACGACTCCTATTGTAAGTGGCTTAAAGCTATCTAGCATATCCAAAAACATTGAGTATAATAAGAGACAATAGTATACTGCAAAGGAGATACTTTATTGATCTTTATATCATCATTTACAACAGGACTTTTAGCCTTAACAGGCTTAGTCAGATTGATAACCAGAGGAGAGAAGAAGAACGAGAAGGAGGAGGGGGCTTTTTACGACGAAGGTCGATTACAAGTGGCTCAGAAGAGGTGAGCTCCCTTTGTTCCTGACTAACACCAGGAGGCTGCTTTTTGTGAGAAGGAATAGATAGTCTATGGTTTGGAAGACTGAGGATAGAAAGTACATCCTTTGACAGGGATCACCAGAGTATCATTCGGCACACCTTTCTGTTCTTCATCAGTATCCATTGCCAGTACCACCTTCATGAATTCCTCTTCATACATGCGAGAGTCGTTGCAGTACACTTCAACCCCTTAAAAGGATTTAGGTCTACAACTTCTTTCTGTACTTCTCCATTGCCATCCACATATTTGAAACATTGGTGGAGAGTAGAAGGTACAATGTTGTGTTCGTAGAGGAATGGTCTTCCCAGCAAAGTATTGTATGAGCCATGATTATCAATCACATAGAAGGTCACCTTTGTACGAAGATTGTCGATTTGAAGTTTCAAGCGTATCTTCCCTAAAGGTTCATTTTTTCTTGATTGAACCCCAAGATGGTAGTGATAGTTGTAGAAAGGTTGTGCACTGGGATCTTTAAGACATCCAGCAAAGTCTTCGGCATGATACTAAGAGCAGACCCGGGGTCAATCAGTATGCGATCGACTTTCATGGTGTCCACATATCCTGTGAAGTAGAGAGGACGATCATGACGATTGTCTTCTAACAACATGTCATCTTGTGTAAAAGTAATGTTGGGCATTAGTTCAAATACACTATGACAATGTATACAATTGACATGCTCCTTTTCAGGCTTTTTGAGGAGTGTGAGACAAGTATCGGCCTGCATCAAGGCTTCACATAACGTTTCTCAAGTTTCTTTTGAGAGACGTAAGAGTTCGAAGATTAATAATCTCGCCGGAGTGTTAGCCAATTGAGCCAGTATATCAAAATTATATGGCTTTTCAAGTTCGAGAGATGAGGACTTCTTCAATGCTTTATCAAAGCGGACAGGTTATTTTCCCTTGTCTGCTGATGTCGGTTTGGGAGGAATTGGTTCCACCACTGGTGAGGATGTAGATGGTATATCCTCAGCAGGGGAAGATGATGCAGGAGGAACATCAGGAGATGGGACAAGATTCTCTTAATTTTTGGAATACTCTCGAAGATAAGGTTTACCAGATCTGGTGCCGATTAGAATTTCTTCTTCTACTACCGGTTCAAAGGATACCATGTTGCAGCTCTTGGATTTAGTTTTGGAGCACTTCTTTTGATTGGAAGAAGAAGGCGCTTCAAAGTCTGCTACCAGATCTGGATGAATCCACATAATATCTCTTTTATCAGTGGATAATGGAACAAGACCTTCATATTGGAGAGGTGGGATATTCACGATCTCGAGAGTAGCCCTCAGAATGGGGACAACACCATCTTGCACTAGTTGTGGTGGAAAATCACCAAACTGCACAGAGACGACATTGGCCGTCACAGTCTTCTCATCATGTTGGAGAGTAACTGCTCCAGAGTTGACCATCTCCTGGATTTTGTCTTTGAGCACGTAGAATGCTCGAGTTGGATGCCCTATAAATCTGTGATAAACACAATATTTAGGGTGGTCAGTTTTACCTACGTCTTTTGGCCATTTTGCCTCAGGCAGTTGAAGTTTATTGCTTTTGATTAAGTAATCGAAGATGCTCATAATATCATATTCATCAAAAGAATACTCTTCTTTTGGACGAGGTGCTTTCTGTGGTAGTGCTGATGGAGTGGGTGCCGTCTGAGCAACATTAACAGCCAACGACTCCTTGTCCTTGAGGTTGATGGCCAATGTTTCTTTACCCTTGCGATTGTTCTGGCGATTATTACCACCGGGTGTGGAATATCATCTTGGTTAGGATGAGTCATTTGAACTCCTAACTGCTTGAACTTCTCAGCGCTAACATCCGTCGCCTTGGCATTCACAATAAAAGAAGGCCAATCTTGGAATTGTGTTGATCCCGTCCACATGCTGATGATAGGCAACAAGTTTGATTTGCAAGTGTCTTTTGTTACAGCAGATAGAGTTCCTAGAGGCATTTTAAGTGCCTCTCAGCGGAATCTTTTAATAAAACTCTCTGTGGATTCATTGTGTCTTTGTTTAATTTTAATAAGGGCAGACATTGTCATATCATTGACCCCCTCATAGAATCGTTTCAAGAACATTTGCTTGAAACCAGCAAAAGAAGTTATACAACCATCTGGCAAGCTACGGTACCAGTCGTATGCTGCACCGGCTAAACAATCGACGAATACCCTGGTAAGAAGAGTATCATTTGGCTGTAATTGATCAGTCATCACCTCAAAGTGATTGATGTACTGACTTGGAGAAGTGCTGCCATCAAACAGCATAATGGTGGGAAGCTTATATTTAGGAGGAAATTGAACTTCCATCCATTCAGCAGGATAAGGTTATTTTATCCCCAGTCTTTGTAGACCATCCTTCTGCTTAAAGGCCTCAAACTGAGTGCGTAAGAGTTTTACGGCCTCATTATCATCCCCTGATGTCTGGGAATTGGTAGGTTGATTTGAATTGTTAGGAGGAGGGACAGCATGATAATTACCACCCCCAGCACCAGACTGACTGGGAGCAGCTTGAATTGGTACAGAAGCAACCTGGGGAGGAGGTACCCCCAGACCAACATTAACTGGTACAAAAGATGCTATGAGCTCGGGATTTGAAATAGGATTCACAACCGGTGGCACTGCATGTTGAGCCACGATTATAGTGTGCATAATTACGACCATTTCAGCCACGATCTTTAATTTGTCTTCCAGTGCAGCAATTCGTTGCTCTTGACTGGCTGAACTAGAAGCATCTTGGTCTTCTAGAATAGCATATGTTGTCACCTCTTTTGCCACTATGACGGGATAGTTTGTTCAGAACTTTCACTATCTGCGTCAAAGTCAGACAAAGAATCTTCTTCCAGATGAGTAATGGAAAGATCTTCCTGACTGAAGACATCTTGGTCCAATTCTGATTTTTCGATCTGGTATGTTAAAAGATCCCTTCACTGGATTCACGAAGTTGTCCCAAGTACTGTTGACTCGGATTGCGAGACGTGCCACGCTTCGAAGATTTTCTACCCCCAGTGTCTCGGGAAGTCATATTGACAGAAGCATATAATAGCTCATCTTCATCTCCCCTCATAGGTTCAGGAGTTGAAGCATAGTTCAGCCGATCGAAGACAGATCATTTAGCTGATTGGCAACAACACTTGATGACTACTTCATGAAGGTAGTGGCATTCTGACGAGTGATTTAGAGGTGAGTGAGACATCTCTGTGATCTCCTGTCTTTGTGTAAGACGTTCCCGGAGATCAGTCACCATTACAGGACGAGAAGAAGTCGGAGGAACATATTCCTTAATGATATTAAGAACATGACTCCGGTTCTTAAGATGCTTAGTTCCGTAAGTGTACAAAGAAGTACTTAACTCATTGGCATAAGTGATTGGGTCCTTCTTTTCAAACTTTTGTTTTCGGTGCGAATTGGCCTTTGGCATAGGATTCTTGCGTTTCACCGAGGTTGATAATGATTGACGCCTGTTGAGATAAGCGCGTAAATTATAGAATTCTGCTCCTCGTGCCTCTGTTTGAGATACAATCAATTTTCTTTGCTTGGATCTTGAGATATGCAAGGTTTGAAGATCTTGAGCAGTTACCATAGGAGTAGGCACGATGCCTCTTTGATCAGTATTCTTTCCCCTGGCAGAGATTTGAAGATCTCTTGTCACGACCCGCACCCTGTGTAGGGGCACGAGAAGTGGGTAGGTCCAGCCTACGCCGCAGTGTCGGCGGTAGAACGATGTCCTAGGTTACTATCTAATCAACAACTCACGCAATTATATAATGTACTTGTCAAATTTCAACTCCGAACGGAGGACAAGTATAGATATAATGAAATCTCAATCACAGTCTAAGCACGATAAGATAACACAAAAGTTTATAACTAAAGACTAAACAACAACATTTATAAACTACTAAATAATAATATCTCAAACAAACTTAAATACAAACTCGTATCTCAGTTATTACAATTCAAGTTCTAAAACATGAAAACTAAACCAAGTCTACTAGCTAGTCTCCCGATCACTCCTGAGTCGGGGCCATAGGTAGCTAAGCCATCTCCTGCTCCAAGGCAAGTAGGGCAAATATCCTCAGGGCTATCATCTGTATATTTTTAACAGGTCCAGTCAGGACAGGAACGAGTACAATTCATCAAGAAATCTCAAGTAAATGACAGAGAACTATAAAGCAGTTATGGACAGTTATATTGATGAATATGGCAGTTTTATACAGGTAGTGATGTAGAGAAGCAGTTAAGGTACAAGGAAAGTAAGGTAAGTAAAACAAGAGAAGAATCATAGCAATGAAGACTGTAAATAAGATCTAGCTGAACTAGAGTAACATGATGAGTTCAATAGTACAATATAAGTCCAATGTAATCCCAATGTGAGTCTAATACAAGATGAGTTGAATGTGATTCTAATCATTATTCTAATAAGGTGATTCGAATAAGGTGATACGAATAGTGATTCGAATAAGGGATACGAATAGTGATTCGAATCGTAGTCAAACAATGATTCGGATAAATTCTCCAAGTGTGTTTTAAAATACTTAGATAAACATGTAAACGGCTAAGGGTAAATTCGGCACATCCACACCTGGCAGGGTCTGGAATGGCTATCGTTTGAATATCATTCACAGGGGATGGTTCGAATAGTGGGAATGTTCACATGTCTAATCAAGTATTTCCCCGCCCAGTTTAATACAAATGAATCCATAATCCAATACATAAGACGAATACAAGTCCAACCAGCATATGAAGATACGAATTGGTTGTTCGAATAGTGATTCGTATGGTGATTCGAATAATAGAGGTAGACGAGTAAGTATGTGTATCGTATCCATGGATTCAGTAATAACAATACGTGTTTGTAACAGAGAATCACATACAGCTAACTAGAACTGAATTACAGTAATTGACAAGTAAATGAGAGAACTATCAGAGAATGTACTCGCCTGCTACTCTAAAAAGAGTAGTGTAATGTCAGATATCTGCAACAGAGTCACAATGTCCTAAACAGAAGAATACAGGTTATAATATGTTTAAAAAGACAATAAAGTTTATGATGCAATCTACATGATTTCTAGGCCAATCTAGGTCAAAATTAACTCTAAGTCAACCCTGGTCAACTGTCTAGGTCAAACTAGGTCCAAGTCAAACTTGGTCAACTCTACAGTCAAACTAGATCAACTTAAGTTATACTGGGTCACAGGAAGTCAAACAAGGTCAAACTAGTCAAGGTTAGTCTAATCTAGGTTAAAGTTAGACTAACTAAGGTTTTGGTCAAACATAGACTAGTCAACAAGGTAATTAGGTCAATCTTGACTAATGGTCAACATCTAGTCAATCTAGAATCAAATCTTGGTCATAGGTTAACTATCTAATCAACTCTACCTATACCATATCACACAATTAAGGATATAACACATTACCCATATCATACATATATATAAACTAATTTACACTACACAACCTATATAGGGTACTTACCATATCCTAAGTATCATCTATGTATACAAGGACTAAATATATATAAGGCTAATCAAGCATATGGATTGGCTAACTTATATGAGACTGGACACCATAACATATACCCCTAAATGAAACTCTCCCTCTAAACACCCATACTCTTCACTCTCAACACTCTCAACACACAAGCCAACAATTACTCAATCCTCTCACACACACACACACACACACACACACACACACACACTCATAACCCAATCTATAAATATATAACCAAGTCATATATTCCTATACACAAATATATACATAGATAACTAATCAATATGGGACTGTCATTCATGACAGGTATCAGGAAAACCTCACATCACCTATACAAACATACACATCAACTGCCTCTTGCCTGTAGAGGCCCTAAGACCTGCACGCTCATCCTGAACATTGGCCTAAGGCCAATGTAACTGCTACCTACTGCTGCTGCTAATGCCACTTGTTGCTAGCCTATTGCCTAAGCCCATGCCATGTATCCTAAGCCAAGAAAGAACAAGTGGCTTAATGCCACTGTTACTGTGGCTGCTACTAGGCAGTGTGCACTCATGTGCCACTGCCCTTGCTACTGCTGCTGTTGATTAGTCCAAGCCAGCAAGACCAAGGCCAAGCCAGGCCTAGGCAGCCAAGCAAGGCAGCACTGCTGCTGCTAACTCCTACTTCTGATCCTAAACACAGGAATCCCCAACCTGAGATCCATTTGGAAATCTAAAACCTACATCATAAACCAATTCAACCAAATAATATTTGAAAACCTAAATAACTATGAACCAAATCCTAATATCTAATCATACATACACATTCAAACTTCTTAAATGAAACTAAAAGAAACTTACCCATATATATACATTAATATTTATGAATCTACCTATACATCTAAACTTATAATTAAACCAACAAAACAAATACATATATAAAACTGAAACTAAGAATACTCAAACCATTTAGAACCCTTAAACTCAGTTAACACTTCAAATCAACCCAATTCAGTTTTCAAAGGCTAAAATCCAAACCAAGTTTTCATTCTCAGGTATTTGTGTGTAATGTGTGCATCTATTGTGAGTGTAACAATCGTGAAACAGTGAGTGTATGAGGACTGAATTAATCTCAGTCCTCATACAGAATGTATATGAACATTCAGAATTTTCTCAGGATACTGGGATTCATCTCAGGGTCGAATCCAAACGAAAATCAATCGAAACCCAAACTCATGTGTGAACATGATATCAGCAACTAATACATATGTGTAGATGTATTAATCATGAAAATTAAACACCAAAAAAATAGTTAAAACAGGAAATCAGTTTCAAGATTTTATGAAACTGAACATGTATCAGTCATTTAGGAATTTCGTATTTCGAACATTAAAAACTCATTAATACACAATTTTAAAGGTTGGTAAATAGTCATGCACATCCATACGTGTTGTACAAGTAGTTTTGTGTCCACAAAATCAGATACGAAGTGTCCAGACATGAAAACACAGAGGGAGGGGCAAGTAAACACAGTGTGGTGCACGTGTGTCCGTGTCTCGTGAGCACGACACCAAGCTCGACACGCCTCGTAGTCATACCCACGTGTAGCCCAACACTAGGGCTACACACTGGACACGACACGAGGTGTCCACGGGTCGCGTGTCCTGAGCACGAGACACGTATCAGTGGCTCAAAACCGGTATACTCAACACAGTACGAAACCAGTGCGGGTCAATTTCCTTCGTGCACACACATCAAAAACTCGTGAAAATTTATAGGTGTCGTGTCAGTCATTAGGACAACGTGTCTACCAAGTTTCACTACCTGAGTCGCCCTGTCGTGTCCGCTAGGACACCCGAGCAGCAGAGCAGCCGCACGAGCCCCGTGCGGTGTCTCGTACTGCGTGTCCAAAGGCTAAAACAGTGTCCAAAGTGTACTAAAATTGACTCAGTCGATTAGGGTTGCAATATACACCTATTAGGCTACATGTACATGTAATTTGATTTGAAAATTAACAATATTCATTTCATTCAAGCATTTCCTCAAACACCTATTCAAATACATCGATACGTGTCCGATATGGACACGAAATGGACACGAATTCCTACCAAACTTGGGCTACACCTAGGAGAACCCTAAATGAATGCATCTATGTAGAAAAATCATGATTTCAATGGGTGTAGATAGGTTTACCTATTGAGAGCTAGAATCTCAATGTAAAGAGCCTCAATTCGATGTCTTCCTCAATTTTCTCCGGTTCAACCGTCCTCGAACCTTGCTAGCAAGCACCCACAAGTATCCTCTACTGTTGGGGATGATGATGCAATTGATTTGACTCAATTTGGGCTCAATTTGGATTAATTGGGAGGAATTTAGGGAAGAACAAAGTAGGGCTTTTCTAGGGTTTGTAAAAAGAGCTAAGGCTTTTGTTAATGTGACTTTATAGGAAGGGGGGGGCTTGTATGGCTGTTGAAATGAGTAGGGTTAGAGTTTTAGATGAGTGGTTAGGATCACTCCACCCAATTTCAAGGATTCCTATTGGTTCAAGGCTTCTTTTCACAAATATCTTAAAAGGAAATATCTTACCATAATAATATCTAGATATTACTAACCTTGGCACTTAGTAGGAATGTTCTAACCTTAATTCTAACCTCAAGACTAATCTAGGTTAGGTTAACTTCTAGGTTAAGGCTTAACTAAGAGACTAGCACAATATTTAATTAATATAAATTACAAATTCACAAAATTGTCAAAATGACCAAAATACCCTTAGGCTAAAAATTGGTAATTTGAATTCCTAATCACATGACTAGGCTCCCTTGGTCATGGTTAGTCTCTAGGCTTAGCAAAACTAGGGTTTAACTAGTTAACCATCAAAATCGCAATTCAATATTTTAAATAGTTTTAAAATAATTAAAATCATCAAAATAATATGATTTAAATATCATTATTAATTGATTATAATCACAAAATTTCAAAATTACCCTCATTTAGAAAACTGGGTGTTACAAGTCTACCCTCTTTAGAAGAATTTCGTCCTCAAAATTAAGATTATCGTACTCCTCCTAGGTCAAACCTCCAATCAAACAAGGTCAAAATAATATGTAATCACAGTCCTACTGGTCGTGATTCCACAGTCTCGAATAGGGTAACTACGCTATCTAGTATATCACAAGAATATCCTGACAGGTACTAATGGAATCACACATGAAGGTGAAAAGAAGGACAGGAAAGACATACCTGCTAACCCGTCACCCATAGCGTCGGTCTACTCGACTGTCAGCACGAAAGCCCTGCCCCTCTGGGGTATATCCCTGATGGTGTGGGGCACGGTGCTGTGCTATAGGTGGCCTAGCTCCCTCTATCTAATCCATGATACTCGAGTAACATCCACACTGATATTCTGTTCCATCATAATAGGGCACCATCTATATGGTATCTATTCTAAAATCTGATAATCATACCCGTCTATCCAGAACCATGTTACCGGAATCTTCGTTACGCCAGTAAGTACTACAGCGATAATGGATAGAGTTCGCGACTAAGGTACATACCTCTAGAATCATGGTATTTAAAATTTTTGCATTGCCGCTAGCTTGGCTGCGAAAACCTTAAATTCTCACACCCGAGAAATACATCCAAAATTAGACTCTATCTCATCGCCAATCCAGCTAATATGGCTGTAGAAGACTCTAGATTCTATGACTGAGGCAACCTAGCCCGTAATGTTATCTTGGTAGAAAATCAAGTCAATAATGAATACCAAGAATCAAATTCAACGATGAACAAGGAAGTAGACAGAAACTGTCGGAATCGAATTTTGAGATAGTTTATAATGGGATTCTCAAGGGTCATCCCAGGAATCTTCTCAAGTAGTCCTAACTGTGATTGAGTACCTCTCCGTTAAAGCCTATCTCTCAATCCTATCGCAGGCTGTAGTGATACTCTAGTTTGAATACCACTACATAAACTCGACCTGCATGGGCCACCACTAAAAATGTGTCACGACCCGCACCCTGTGTAGGGGCATGAGAAGTGGGTACGTCCAGCCTATGCCGCAGTGTCGACGGTAGAACGCTGTCCTAGGTTACTATCTAATCAACAACTCACGCAATTAATAATATACTTATCAAATTTCAACTCCGAACGGAGGACAAGTATAGGTATAATGAAATCTCAATCACAGTCTAAGCACGATAAGATAACACAAAAGTTTATAACTAAAGACTAAACAACAACATTTATAAACTACTAATAATAATATCTCAAACAAACTCAAATACAAACTCGTATCTCAGTTATTACAATTCAAGTTCCAAAATATGAAAACTAAACCAAGTCTACTAGATAGTCTCCCGATCACTCCTGAGTGTCGGGGCTATAGGTAGCTAAGCCATCTCCTGCTCCAAGACAAGTAGGGCAAATGTACTTAGGGCTATCATCTGTAATATTTTTAACAGGTCCAGTCAGGACAGGAACGAGTACAATTCATCAAGAAATCTCAAGTAAATGACAGAGAACTATAAAGCAATTATGGACAGTTATATTGATGAATATGACAGTTTTATACAGGTAGTGATGTAGAGAAGCAGTTAAGGTACAAGGAAAGTAAGGTAAGTAAAACAAGAGAAGAATCATAGCAATAAAGACTGTAAATAAGATCTAGCTGAACTAGAGTAACATGATGAGTTCAGATAGTACAATATAAGTCCAGTATAATCCTAATGTGAGTCTAATACAAGATGAGTCGAATGTGATTCTAATCATTGTTCTAATAAGGTGATTCGAATAAGGTGATACGAATAGTGATTCGAATAAGGTGATACGAATAGTGATTTGAATAGTAGTCAAACAATAATTCGAATAAATTCTCCAAGTGTGTTTTAAAATACTTAGATAGACATGTAAACGGCTAAGGATAAATCCGGCACATCACACACCCGGCCGGGTGTGGAATGGCTATCGTTCGAATATCATTCACAGGGGGTGGTTCGAATATTAGGAATGTTCACATGTCTAATCAAGTATTTTCCCGCCAAGTTTAATACAAATGAATCCATAATCCAACACATAAGACGAATACAAGTCCAACCAGCATATGAAGATACGAATAGGTGGTTCGAATAGTGATTCGTATGGTGATTCGAATAATAGAGGTAAGACGAGTAAGTATGTGTGTCGTATCCATGGATTCAGTAATAACAATACGTATTTGTAACAGTGAATCACATACAGCTAACTAGAACTGAATTACAGTAATTGACAATAGAGAACTATCAGAGAATGTACTCGCCTGCTACTCTAAAAAGAGTAGTATAATGTCAGATGTCTGCAACAGAGTCACAATGTCCTAAACAGAGGAATACAGGTTATAATATGTTTAAAATAAGACAATAAAGTTTATGATGCAATCTAGATTATTTTTAGGCCAATCTAGGTCAAAGTCATCTCTAAGTCAACCCTGGTCAACTGTCTAGGTCAAACTAGGTCCAAGCCAAACTTGGTCAACTCTACAGTCAAACTAGATCAACTTAAGTCATACTGGGTCACAGGAAGTCAAACAAGGTCAAACAAGGTCAAACTAGTCAAGGTTAGTCTAATCTAGGTTAAAGTTAGACTAACTAAGGTTTTGGTCAAACATAGACTAGTCAACAAGGTAATTAGGTCAATCTTGACTAATGGTCAACTTCTAGTCAATCTAGAATCAAATCTTGGTCATAGGTTAACTATCTAATCAACTCTACCTATACCATATCACACAATTAAGGATATAACATTACTCATATCATATACATATATATCCCAAACTAATTTACATTACACAACCTATAGGGTACTTACCATATCCTAAGTATCATCTATGTATACAAGGACTAAATATATACAAGGCTAATCAAGCATATGGATTGGCTAACTTATATGAGACTGGATACCATAACATATACCCCTAAATGAAACTCTCCCTCTAAACACCCATACTCTTCACTCTCAACACTCTCAACACACAAGCCAAACAATTACTCAATCCCTCTCTCTCACACACACACACACACTCATAACCCAATCTATAAATGTATAACCAAGTCATATATTCCTATACACAAATATACATAGATAACTAATCAATATAGGACTGTCATTCATGACAGGTATTAGGAAAACCTCACATCACCTATACAAACATACACATCAACTGCCTCTTGCCTGTACAGGCCCTAAGACCTGCACGCTCATGCTGTACATTGGCCTAAGGCCAATGTAACTGCTACCTACTGCTGCTGCTAATGCCACTTGTTGCTAGCCTATTGCCTAAGCCCATGCCATGCATCCTAAGCCAAGAAAGAACAAGTGGCTTAATGCCACTGTTACTGTGGCTGCTACTAGGCAGTGTGCACTCATGTGCCACTGCCCTTTCTACTGCTGCTGTTGATTAGTCCAAGCCAGCAAGACCAAGGCCAAGCCAGGCCTAGGCAGCCAAGCAAGGCAGCACTGCTGCTGCTAACTCCTACTGCTGATCCTAAACACAGGAATCCCTAACCTGAGATCCATTTGGAAATCTAAAACCTACATCATAAACCAATTCAACCAAATAATATTTGAAAACCTAAATAACTATGAACCAAATCCTAATATCTAATCATACATACACATTCAAACTTCTTAAATGAAACTAAAAGAAACTTACCCATATATATACATTCAGATTTATGAATCTACCTATACATCTAAACTTATAATTAAACCAACAAAACAAATACATATATAAAACTAAAACTAAGAACTCAAACCATTTAGAACCCTTAAACTCAGTTAACACTTCAAATCAACCCATTTCAGTTTTCAAAGGCTAAAATCCAAACCAAGTTTTCATTCTCAGGTATTTGTGTATAATTTGTGCATCTATTGTGTGTAACAATCGTGAAACAGTGAGTGTATGAGGACTGAATTAATCTCAGTCCTCATACAGAATGTATATGAACATTCAGAATTTTCTCAGGAACACTGGGATTCATCTCAAGGTCGAATCCAAACGAAAATCAATCGAAACCCAAACTCATGTGTGAACATCCTATCAGCAACTAATACATATGTGTAGATGAATTAATCATGAAAATTAAACACCAAAAAAATAGTTAAAACAGGAAATCAGTTTCAGGATTTTATGAAACTGAACATGTATCAGTCATTTAGTAATTTCGAATTTCGAACTTTAAAAACTCATTAATACACAATTTTAAGGGTTGGTAAATAGTCATGCACATCCATACGTGTTGTACAAGTAGTTTCGTGTCCACAAAATCAGGCACGAAGTGTCCAGACACAAAAACACAAAGGAAGGGGCAAGTAAACACAGTATGGTGCACGTGTGTCCGTGTCTCGTGAGCACGACACCAAGCTCGACACGCCTCGTGGTCATACCCACGTGTAGCCCAACACTAGGGCTACATACTGGACATGACACGAGGTGTCCATGGGTCGCGTGTCCTGAGCATGAGATACGTATCTGTGGCTCGAAACTGGTATACTCAGCACAGTACGAAACCAGTGCGGGTCAATTTCCTTCGTGCACACACATCAAGAACCCGTGAAAATTTATAGGTGTCGTGTCAGTCATTAGGACAACGTATCTACCAAGTTTCACTACCTGAGTCGCCGTGTCGTGTCTGCTAGGATACCCGAGCAGCAGGGCAGCCGCACGAGCCCCGTGCGGTGTCTCGTGCTGCGTGTCCAAGGGCTAAAACAGTGTCAAAGTGTACTAAAATTGACTCAGTCGATTAGGGTTGCAATATACACCTATTAGGCTACATGTACATGTAATTTGTTTTGAAAATTAACAATATTCATTTCATTCAAGTATTTCCTCAAACACCTATTCAAATACATCGATACGTGTCCGATACGGACACGAAATGGACACGGATTCCTACCAAACTTGGGCTACACCTAGGGGAACCCTAAATGAATGCATCTATGAAGAAAAATCATGATTTCAATGGGTGTAGATAGGTTTACTATTGAGAGCTAGAATCTCAATGTAAAGAGCCTCAATTCGACGTCTTTCTCGATTTTCTCCGGTTCAACCCGTCCTCGAACCTTGCTAGCAAGCACCCATAAGTATCCTCTACTGTTGGGGATGATGATGCAATTGATTTGACTCAATTTGGGCTAATTTGGATTAATTGGGAGGAATTTAGGGAAGAATAAAGTAGGGCTTTTCTAGGGTTTATAAAAAGAGCTAAGGCTTTTGTTAATGTGACTTTATAGGAAGGGGGGCTTGTATGGCTGTTGAAATAAGTAGGGTTAGGGTTTTAGATGAGTGGTTAGGATCACTCCACCAAATTTCAAGGATTCCTATTGGTTCAAGGCTTCTTTTCACAAATATCTTAAAAGGAAATATCTTACCATAATAATATCTAGATATTACTAACCTTGGCACTTAGTAGGAATGTTCTAACCTTAATTCTAACATCAAGACTAATCTAGGTTAGGTTAACTTATAGGTTAAGGCTTAACTAAGAGACTAGCACAATATTTAATTAATATAAATTACAAATTTACAAAATTGTCAAAATGACCAAACCCTTAGGCTAAAAATTGGTAATTTGAATTCCTAATCACATGACTAGGCTCCCTTGATCATGGTTAGTCTCTAGGCTTAGCAAAACTAGGGTTTAACTAGTTAACCATCAAAATCGCAATTCAATATTTTAAATAGTTTTAAAATAATTAAAATCACCAAAAATCACAATATGATTTAAATATCATTATTAAATGATTATCACAAAATTTCAAAATTACCCTCATTTAGAAAACTGGGTGTTACACCTCTGTTTAAGGGAATACAACCTGATATATCTTCCTCTGAGTCAGAGACTTGGGAAGATTGAGAAAAGACCAAAGGGTGCTTTTCTTTATTTTGTGAAAGGTTAGCTAAAAATGTTTCCCTCTGTTTTGTTGTGGAACCACCTTAGGCGCAGGTTGCGCCAGTTGAAGAAGTGTTAAAGGACCCTTCCCTTTGTTCTGTCTAGTTTTAGCACTAGAACATTGTTTCTCCAAGTTCAGAACTAGAGAAGAAGAGGGAATAGCCAAAAGACTAGTTTCCTTCGGTTGTGCCAAAGCAATATGGTGTGCAAATTATGCCTGGGCAGCAGGGTGCTTAGGTTGCGCCATAGCCAAATGGGCTACTGTTTGCCCCTTAGCAGCAGGTTGTGCCTTGGCAGCAAGATGAGTTGACTGTGCCTTGGCAGCTGAGGGAGTGGACTGTGCCTTGGTGGCAAAGGAAGTAAGTTGCGCGCGGGCAACAGAAGTAGAGTGAATAGACTGCGCCTTGGCGACAGAACGGGTGGATTACGGGCAGGCAATAGAAGCAGGCTACGCCTTGGCAGCAAAAGGAGTGGGTTGCGCACGTACAACCAAAGCAGGCTACGCCTGAGCTATAGAGACAGATTGCGCCTGGGCAACAGAGCGCTCAAGTTGCGCCTGGGCAACAGCAACTGTGAAAGACTTAGGAATCCATACAGTTCTATTTTTGGTGATAGCCATAGTGCACTTGTTGCTCTTGTTGTTGATCATATCCTCGTAGGCTATCTGGTTGACTTGAACAACCAGAGTCTTCTGCGTCTTGACGTTCGACGTAGCATCACATTGAGTTGTCACCTTCTTGTTGGAGAGGAAAGTCGTCTCTAGCAGAGTCACCATTTTGTTTGCAAAAACAAAAAGTTTATAACAAACTTTAAAAGAATCGTACAAAGTACAATAAATTTTGGGGAATTACAACTTTAGGAATCTGATCAGAAGACGATCACTTTATCCCTTGGACTATGTGAACTTAAAGACTAGAGCCTCTGGAGAATACAGCAGCAATTTTGCAAGAGTTCTTGATCTCTATGATGCTTTGATAATGATTGGAAACTCTATTTATAGAGTTCTAGAAATAACTGTTTTAGCAGTTATTCTGATGTGCGCGAGGTTGAACTGTGCCACTTTGGGTTGCACCAACCTTAAATTGTGCCAACTTCCATTCAGTTATACAATCGTGTACTAACTGTATTTAGACGCGTGGCATCATATGATTGAGATACGCATGGTCATGTACAGAGTAGTGGACACATTTGAAAGATTAGTAGCATGTGCGCCACGTCATCCTGCTTTAGAACGTAAGTTGTCTCAACTTCATCAGGTTGCACGAGCTTCAATCAACGAGTCAAACTGCGCTTGATTGGGTTGCGCCTAGGCGCAACTCAGTGCATAGGCACGTAGCAGCATTTGAATGTATGAGAAAAATTTATTCTGATTGCGTCTAGGCACAACTTGCAAAGTACGCGGAACAGTTGTCAATCAAATCGTCTCGAGCGCCACGCTTTACGAGATTCGAAGAGATTTTCTTCGTTTATCGTGCTGTCAGTTGTCAATATTGTCAGGTCAATGATGGCAATTATTGTCAGGCGCTACGTAGACTTTGGCGCAATGTAATTGGGCGCAGTCTAATATATGGCACAACCTGGTCAGTAGGGCAGTTTGATCCCTGAGCTTCATAACGGTGGTGCAGCTTGATTTCTGGGGCACAACTTGATTACTGAGTAGCAAATACATGGCACAACTTGATTTTTAGGCTCTACACACGCACCTATGAGAACTTCTAGAATCAACGTAAATGCATGGCCTAACCGTCACAACTTACTTTGTTTGCTTCACTTCTTTGCTTTTCATACTCCTTTGCAGAACCCAAACCAGGGATTGCCTTGGCGACTGATCTACAGTCCCGATATCTTTCTTCTCGGCGACTGGCCTACAGTTCGACATATTTATCAGTATTTTCATACTCTTATTAACTCAAACTCATGAATGACTAATTGATAGCCTTCCAACATCACTTGAACAAAATGTGTTCCATACATGCCATAGACCAAGGCATACTTATCTTGAAACCAACCGTGGCTCGTGCCTTAAACTAATTTGTGTTCGGTGCGACATTACCGCCCAAGTCATACTCCATATGACGAGCTTTGAGACCATAGGACTGTGTGGCTGTAACAAGTCGTAGAAATCATGGGACCGTGCTTGCTATGACTTTGAAAGCCCGTAGCATAACTCTGTCTAACTCAATCGTGCACAACTAACCCGTGGGACGATAAAAGGCTATGCCAAGCCTTGCACCGTGGAAATATGCATTGAGACTGTGGGAAAATTATGCTATACAAAGCATT
Organism: Iris pallida; assembly: GCA_029216955.1. Lineage (NCBI taxonomy): Eukaryota > Viridiplantae > Streptophyta > Magnoliopsida > Asparagales > Iridaceae > Iris > Iris pallida. The sequence continues at coordinate 7,026 of JANAVB010016026.1, read as the reverse complement.
GAATGGTAGGACGGTGTATGCTTTATCAAGCATCTATACCATGCGACGACTATAACTATGTTAGGTTTATAGTCTTGTGGCACATAGACCAACTTTTCCTTCTCCCAAGCCACGGGACGAAGGATCGAGTGTCAATTTGAAAGCACGTTGTGCAACACTTCTAAGCTGACCGTGGGACCTTTCTATATTCTAACTCAATCTGACCCAAGTTGGGATTATTCCCTTAGCTATGCGGATTTGTCTCTTTTATTATCAGCCTACTTGTGCAGTTAAAAACTTTCGTAAAGGCCAAGCTGAGGCAAGTTCATCGAAGCCACCCACCTGAGCGAGGAGTTGCCTCGACCGAGCAGGACTTAGAGTAGGCCATTGCATGGCTTAGTCCAAGCGTCGTTGGCATTTTGATTCCTCCGATTGAACTGAGCGGGATGGGGCATTACGTTATACACCACTCAGAAAAAGTTTCATCCTCGAAACTTACTGAGTACACATTCATCGACTTATCACTTGATTCAACATCCAATGGTTCTCACACACACCCTGCCTATGCGTTTCTTCAATCCGAGCCACGCTCGCACCTTATTTATTTTTCACCTCTAACAACCATATCTTAATTTGGGATAACTTATACTCGTTGCACACACGGACAACTTAGTCCCAGGGAAAACAACCCGATCAATCAACATTCAAGTTTATTTTGAATCCAATGATCGTACTACCATCAATATTTTTTTCGTAATACACGATTTCAAAATCTTCGATACCTTCATATTTCTTTAGTCTCACTTGAATTCAACGTATCACTTAGTTGGATCGTGCACATATTTAAGGCGTCTCCAAAATATATGCATTTCAACCAAGCCTCGTGATAGTGAATCAAATTCTATATATTTGATTCATCCTATCAATCCTAAAATAAATCGTACCGATGCTACCTCTCAAAGCAGGGACGTCTCGCCAAACCGCTAGGCCATCTCTCTAGGCTAAAGTCAACGTCAGTATTGGACTCAAAGTTCCCAAACAATAATATCAACACTGACCCCAACCATAAGGTCAAACTAAAGTTGATAGTACCGGGCTTTCTACCCAAGCTCACGTCACTCCGATTTCTAAACTTCGAGTATAGATTTCTCCTATTCGTATTCGTAACGTTCAATCTCAGGGGTCCGAGTCATTCAGAAAAGCCATCCTACTGTAAGTTCTGCTCAACCAAATCCTCTGTATATCACTATCGCACGTCCAAACTAGCAATTCGCATAGTCTATCTTCTTCAAACATGTTCGCTACGTCCATCATACCCAAGTCAAATACGGTACGATTTGTCACTAAACCATAATTCTTATACCATATTTTCAAAGTCGTTCAACATAATTTACATATTCGATCACAAGGTCGTCTAGCATAACAATATGTCACGTCCCAATCTTCTGCAAGTCCAATTATCTACGCTGGACATAAAATCACCATGACAACGCTCCCGCAGGATAATCGTCCTCCTCATGGCGTAACTTTTGTTTGAGTCTAGACTAATTTATTCTCGATACGCACGTTGGGTCTACCCAATCCTCAAACTTACTTTATCGTCAATTACAAGTCCAAAAATCCTCGAATTTACCTTCACATCAAACCATAAGTCAACATAATCCAATTGTCATGCCATGATCTTCCACAATTTCGATCATCCCCGTTAGACATGAATCACCATGCCAGTTCTCCCACAGAATGATCGCCCTAATCTGACGTGACGCATATGCGAGGCTGGAGTTGCGCTCGTACAAGACAAGAACGTCAATGTCATGGTCATCATCAAAACAATCAAGTCACTTTCATTTTCATCCAAACAATTATTTCTATCAAAATCCCAAGTATAACATCCATTTGAACAATAATATTTTACACGATCGTCATTCCTCGAATCAGAATACCCCGGAGTTATTGTATATCGATCTTTGATATGCCTTAATGCCATCAATGACATACATAACCTGACAATCTTCATTTGCAAAGAATTCCGAGTCGTACAACTAATGCTATCATCCGATTAGATATACCACAATATTCTCGACATTCAAGATCAAATTCTATCATATCCCTCGAACTAGTTACATGATCAATTCGTTCAAACCCAAAATCACGTACGTTCATCTGTCTATCTTAAGTCATCAATCAATATATTTTCTCAAATCGTATCGTTCTATGCTAACTCAAGTCACCGAGCAACATCTATCCCATATCTTTAGAGTTACTATTGTATCCTCAAATCATTTCATGCATGCTAACTTCCAAACGTGCTAACTTTTCATATATGATTCATATTGATTCATTGACTGAGTCATTCGTTTGTTACACCTTAACTTTTTTTGATTTAATTTACCTACTCAATCATTTTCGTATTTTGTACTTGCGCAATCCCAATCCGGTGCACATCATTTCTCGTTTGTTCGAATCAACTCTTTAAAAATTCAAGATTACAACTTAATCAATGATACTCAATCTAAGACTTTGGATATGGTGACGCTTGCTGATGGACTCCTTGGCACTCCAATCCTCAGTTCGATCGACATCTCCAAGGCTATCCCATACACCACTCAGGGATGAAGTTACTTGATAAATCCTTGAAACGATCATTCCATTAATAAATCAATACATTCGAATATATATTCAACCCGTTCCTCAAAATCCATGCACGATTCATTTGTATTGCATCGATGATATCGTCTTTTCCAATAGCACCTCAATCGATAGTCATCTTTGTCACGCCCCAGAACCAGAATATTGGAGAGCGGAGGACAGACACAGATGGCTACGTACATTAAATTACAACCCACCTCGTAATACGATCACGGCTGTCTAGATACATGAGGGTTAAACTACAATCTATCAGTCTCTATGATCAAGAACAAGCTAGTGTCTCAATCTCAAGCAAGCAAATAATGTACAAGATGTTAGATCATCAGACATACAAGGTAAGGCGTCCCAAACATTACATATTCAGATGATCGTGAAACTAGTCATAAAAAATGCGAGACTAGCAAGAGTTAAGTCATACATGATCAACCCTAGGATTTGTCAATCATTTTACAACCCTTAGGTGTGGTGGCCTATGCAGGTCAAGATAAATTGATTGGTTACTTTACTGTACCAAGCAAGCATGCGTATAGGATTAGAGTCTAGGATCTCATCCACATACTTGACCGCCTTCTTGCTTGACTCCTCGAGTTGTATCTTGCTTGATCCCTTCTATCGTGATTCGTGCCCTTCTTTCGTGCTTGATAGAGATTAATAAGGTAATCCATACTAGGTGGACATGAACCATTGTCCTATCACCCTACTAGTTTAACTCTTGTAAGTTGGGTAGAATGCCTTACGACCAAACCTTCCTTATGACCTTAACCGAGTCTTAGACAAGTAGACGGTAGGACGACTGTATAGGTATCAACCTAGGACATGACCTAGATTTTTAAGGACTTTGACCAACTCTACTTCCTTTAAATCTTAATCTCACGTGCCTATGTTTTTACCATCTTGACTAATGTTGCTACTATAATCTAGTTTTGCAAGCTTATACATTTATCGAGCTTGTTGATGACATATTTTATTGGGAGCGCTCTCACTAACATATTGTCTAATCAGAACCGGTGCATGATGGTCTGATCAACCGAGTGCACCTTGGTTCGCTTTTTATATATCGTTCTGCGTGGATGGAGACATAGTTAGACTTGGCCTCTAGAGTCTCCTCCACGACTGCCTTGAAAATTCTTTTGAAATTATTCGGTCGCCTTTGAACCACGTATTCATATTCGATAATATCGTTTTTGAACTCTATATTGCTTTCACCTTCACCTATTTTAGAAGGGCGAAGATACTTATACTTGAATTTCCTCTAGCTGCCCTATCACTTATGACCATTACCACTCAATGTTACTATATTTTCGTCTTAAAATTACTCGCCCTTTTTCCTCGATCCTAGGTTCATTATCGCAACTCTCTAATCATCCTTACAACTTGAATTATTCCCTTAATCATACTCCTAACCCATGTGACTACTATACAATCTTATCATACTCCTAACTAATTTACCTTCGTTCCTTAAACCTTATTCTTTTCGAACGTTGACTAGCGACCCTTAACTATCCTCTAACCATACCCGTGATATTTTCTATGATCTAGATCACGATTTCCTACGGCGTGTTTTGTTGAACGTTGTAATTGATTGTTCCCCATGGATACCCAATTGTGTCTTCTCACCCCCCACCTATTCTTAATTTCGAGGACAAAATTCTTGTAAGTTGGGTAGGATGTAAACTCCCTAAATTTTCACTACAATTTAAAATTTTATTTCGGTATTTTTTTCTTTTTTGTTTTGGTAATGTACGACGAGTACAAATGCTTGATACAAAATAGTTAATTAATTCAAAAATTATTTTATTATAAACTTTTATAGTAAATACATATTTTGGATCGGAATACTAATATGAAAGTAAAATTTTGTTTTAGTCAAAACATTTTGTTATATTTTTATTGTAAAAACTATTTTACAAAGTATGGTTATTAATTTTTAAAAATAATATGTAATATATTATTTGCAATCGAGATACATGAAATTTATTCATGTATGTATTTTTAAAATTTTCCTTTTATTTATTTTTCTAAATTCTTTAAAAAATATCTTGCAGTAATTCCTATTAATATTTAAAATATTAATTATGATTTTTGAAATTATGAATATTATTATTATAAAAATATTTTTGAAAACTTTATGTAATTAGATATGATAATTTAAATTAAGTTTTAAATTATTAAATTTATTTAACTTATAGATATGAATTATCTAAATATAAATTGGAATTTGATTGGTTGAATCGATTTAAACTTGATTTAAATTAAAAGTGAGATATCAAAAAGGGGGTTTTAAATTTCTAATCCAAATCAATCTAGGAGTCCACCTCCTATATAAGGAGAGGCTCATTGCTCCCTTATTCTCCGCAAAACTCCACAACCACATCGTGCATCGTGTCCGTGTCCCCGTCCCATCCACTATATGTGTATTTCTAATACAAATACAATTATCTCATTCGTGTCCGACAACCCCGGACACCGACCTGTCCCGTGTCTCGTATGACACGATACAGACTCCGAAAACAGTTCTAACCCTAACCCTAAACCCAGTTCTGGCCGCAACCCCGATCCCGAAGCACCACCGCTACTATCGGGTCGGCATCTCGGCTCTGACCAAACCCGCAGAGCCATGGCCGCCCCGTGCTTCCACAACCACCCCCGCCATCTCCCTTGGATCACCACCCTACGGCCAACACTGCCACCACAGTAACCACGGCAACATCCCAACCATCCCCAACCCACGTCGAGACACCACCGCCACCATTACCCGAGACCACCACCGTTGCCGCCACCAGAATTGCACCTATCACCGCCATCACCACGCCCCTGCCACAACTCTGACTCACCACCACCACCGTTGTCGCCACCAGAATCGCACCCATCACCGCCATCACCACGCCTCGACCACAACCAACCCATCGTCACCACCACCAACCTCATCCCAAGAAGAAGGAGGAAAACCCTTACCCAAAGCCGCCGCCGCCGGCGCAAGCGCGTCCGCGTCCGCGCCGTGCAGTCCCCAATCGGATTCCTTCAACATCGTCCCGGGACCCCGTCACCTCTTCGCCCAGTAGCACCCCACGAGCCGCATCCCCTCCGTCTGGCGAGCACGCTGCTGCCTCCGTCGATCCCGCACGTCGGAGCCCTTCTGGCGAAGCCTCCTGTACCGGCCGACGTCCATCACCGACATCGGCAGCCGCGCCACCCCCACCACGGAGTGCCCCTCCGTACCTCGACATGAGCGTTAGAGCGCGCCATCCCAGTCGAGCCAGACCACCGACGTCCGCCTACATCGGGCTGACCGTCCGCGTCGACTCCATTGCGAGCGTCCGCCTGGGGCCGCGCACCGCTGCCAGAGGCGAATCGGCCCCCTCCGTTCTTCTCTCTCGATCTTCCCCTTTCTGATTTTTTTTCTTTCTTCTCAACAAAATTTATTAAATCTCTCTCTCTTCCCCTCTTTCTAAAGATAGCAGCAGCTGTTCTCGAATTTTGGAGGGGAGAGGGAATGTTATATTTTTTTTCTTTTTTTCTTTTCTTTTCTTCTCTTCACTATCTATTATACATTATTTTTTTAGTAAATTGTAATTAAGATCTTACATGTACATTATTTACTAAGCAATAGTACAAATTGTTAATTACATATTTATTTGTAAATTATAATAATAGGGTTTTTGCCTACAATTATTTCAAATTGATTTTTAGCCTAAAATATATTGTAGTACTTTTATGTCATTTTTTAAATATGTATGGATGTAAGTAAATTATGTTTTCCAACCATACAAATGACTTCCCGTATTTTCGTATTTAACCTAAAGTATTTTGATATGAATTCTACATTCTTTTATATATAAACTATTTTTAATTATTTACGTAAAGTATTTTTACTAATAAAATACAGTTTATCTAACTAGAAATTTTAAGATTTTAAAAGAACTTAGTTTTTGCCTAAAAATATTTGAATTTACAAAATATTTATCTAAACTATTTTAAGTATCATAGTATATTTTCAGTGTATTATCAATATTCTCTCTCGATCTCCATGACTGTCATCTTTTTCCTTTTTTCTCGACCAATTTTGGTCTACCTTATGTCCACCCTAACTAATTGGACTGTCCTGGACACGATGAAACAACCCATGCCCTCGTTAGAGGCCCTTTGAGTCATTGTAACACCGAAGTCGCAGTTTGTGCCACCTTGATTATCGCAGCACCCAGGCATCAATACCAGGCAAGACACCTTGCCTTTACTGTTTAATTTCTTGCTAAATATCATGCATGTTTTATTTCTTATAAGTTGTTCTTTCAAAACCATATGTAGTTGCAAATTTCTATACTTTAGTTTTCTTTATGCATTTGGCCTAAAGTTAAAGGACCTCCTTTGTTTGTGCCGCATTCATTGGCCCGACACTTG
>JANAVB010016025.1:0-124836 GCA_029216955.1 Iris pallida | reverse complement strand
TGTGATTTCGTGTCAACAGAAAGGTGAACAAAATTCTAACAATCTAAGAGTTAATTGTCTTATATATCTAATTATGTGATATTTTTTTATTTGTAGTATTCGTGTTGTCGGATACGTCTCTATTTTTTAATATTTGTTCATGCCAATACCTCACATGGGAAGTTTTCTCTAATTATGTAGAGATGTTTGCTGAGTTGGGATAGGATAGTCGAATGTCTGACTTTTTCCTTGAGGTCATAGTTAGAACAAGTATGATTTGTGTGTCCATTGCATCTTAGTGTAGATAGTTATGTTGTCTACTTTGTACATACAAAACAAAATAGCAAACAAACAATTATAAATGATTATTTAGGAGTAACTTATGTACCATGATTAGAGTAACTAAATCATGCTTTTAAAAAAATTGACAATTGAGATTCTTATGCATTTGCTGACCTCTGTTCATACAACATATACACTGTGTCCTTTAAATTATTAGAAAAGAAAATAAAGGTAAAAATCATCAGTTTTCTTTATAAGTATGGATCTATAAATTATTTGTCAAAATTAGACTATTTATGAGATATTCAACCTAGAAAGTAAGAGCATTCTAATATCATGGCCGGATCCAGACATGTACAATTGTACGACACTCCAAAGCGTACAAGGACACAGACAAAAATCAATATCATCTGCATGTCACCATGTTCGTATCATGTGTCGTATTTTGTCATATTCGGCATTGAACTTTAACATTCCATCAGTTTCATATCTTGTATGAAATTTTAGTGTTTAGTCCTATGAAGAGTACATTCTAATGGATAAAATACATGTTGTACCATAGTACATCTAGATATATCAATAACAGTGACACATGTAAGTTTTTTGCAAATTGGATATCATAATGTTAACAAAGAGATTATTTGTCAGTGTTTGCATCCCATCTGTTGTGAAATTATTCTCATCCCATAGGAGATGGTAATGGACTGGCCGACTAATTCCCTACAAGGATCAATCCCTTTTATGGCTTTAAAGGCTGATGTTAATTCATATTAGTTGGCAGCTATTATTAGGCTGCTTAGGAAGTTTTTTTTCTTCTTTCTTTTGTTTTATTAGCTACTTTATTTTTTTAATGCTAATAAATTCTATTAATTCTATGGGTCTATATAATTTATTTGTCTTGTTGAGAGGACACTTGAAAAAGAAGCAACTTATTCTCATGCCTGGGAGTTTTGTATATGTCGCAGCTTCTCACTAAGGAGAGGTTTATAAATTTCATGTTTCCAAATCAAGTCAAGTATCTAGTTCATTCTCAACTTCTGAATCCTTGGACTAATATCCATATCAATTAAAATTTGAGTGGACACTTTTACTAAAAAGAATGTCTACTGTTGGATATTTTCTTCCCAATCCAGATTCATGATTTAAGGGCACTTCACTTGTTAGTAATTCCAAAAAGTTGGAAATCTTTATACTCTGAAACCTCAAACCACACTAAAGAAACTACTATGTGCAAGCAACCATATATTGCTAAGTATAAACTCTAGTTGACAATATTATTGTTAGTATTACATCTACACTCTGCTATATATATTAGGGATCTTGCTTATAAACTAAATTCTAAGATCAATTCCATTAAAGAATATATATATATATATATATATATGATAAATACTCTATTTTTTTTCGAAACGCAATATTAGTATATTAAATCAAGCATATTATGTGAAGAGTGAACATATACTTCGATTCCTATGGAAATTTGGACTAGTCTCATTATTTTTATTGGACTTATGGGATTGACCACTGATTGGTCTTTTGCCTACTTAATATTTGCTCAAGTCAGAGTTTATATTGTTGAAGTCCCAATTCCTAAATGCCTAAATATTTTGTTTTACTTTTTTTATCTAGACCATTTCTTCCGGTTCAATATTGGACGCTTAAGATAAAGTTTGCATCAAACTATGTTGGTTTGTAATATCAACCACAATAGTACAATTTCTTTCGATTAATATTCCCATAATCCAATGTTTGACAAAGTTTTTTTTCTGTGTGCTTTTGGCAATTCAACTGAATTTTCTGTCAAAAGTTTGCTTGTGATGCTGCAATATTTATCGACCTTCACTCTCTGATCTTGTCTGATGCATGTTCAGTTTTTCAATTCATAGTAAAGCATTAACTTTTAGTTTGAGAAAAACAGAATTAGTCACAATATTTGATCATTATTATTCTATAGTAGCTCAAGTATTTATAGTTTTTAAGCACTTTAATGCTTTGTCCACATTATGTACGTTAGCCAACGTTTACCTCTTGAATCCTTCTTTTGGATTCTTTAAACGGGCCTAACGTTTCCAATTGAATTCTCCATTTATTTGAGCATTCAATGGTTCAAATTTAATGACCATGAATTCTCCTTCATGTCCAAATACAAGCATATTATTGTGGAGTCTTACATTTGTACAACATTATAGTTTGTTATTCTATTATCACACCCACATATCTTGGATATGACACTTCTAATGCATTCTCAAGGAGATCAAAAATTCATGATGATCTCATATCACATTTATGTTTCTTTAAAATAAAAAAAAACTAATATGCAAGGCCTAAATTCTGTGTTAAAAATAAAATGTTGTCTTCCTTAGCATTTTCATATACATATACATCTTTCATACTCGTAGCAATACGAACCGTGAACATTCATTGATCATTTCTTTTTTCAGAGACTCAGGCGCATGCCTTATTATACGTGCCGAAAACTAATGATTTTTTCTTCTCATTAGTTAATTATTTGGTAAACTTATTTTAGTTTACAAATATTGTACATTACTGTTTAGGCAGACTCATATAGTTCAAATTATTGTAATGGGCCTTAAACGTAATCAACCATTGTTTTATTGACTAAAGTCATTGAATCATTTATCACCATTCATGTGTTTCCATTCGTTAGTTTTGTCATATGTTAAGTTTCTTTTAAATTTATGATTTATCAAGCAATGATAGCTATCGCGAGTGAATTGTGCTCACTCCATTGGGCATCAGTCCTTTGTTTTTTGATTAAGTTGACATATTGATATTTAATTTGCAAATTTATTACCTCTGTTTTCTTGAAGACAGAATGATTAGAAATGTTTTAAATGTTTAAATAAATAAATGATATTCATATTGACATATCCTCTGAAGTGCAATTGGCAAGCCAAAAATCAAGAGGTACAAAAATGTTTCAATCATATGGAAAGGTATTTTTCATATTTACAACCTACATTTTTTAGTCATTTTTTATTCCTAAATTTAGTTGGAAAAATATATTGTTGAAGTCTATAAGCCAATTTATCTTGGTTTACATATATGGTTCTGTATATTATTGTATTAAAGTGATATTCTTCGCATATTTTTGCATGTTTGAACCTTTGTTGATCATATTATAATTTTTTCTCAGACAAATAAATCAAAATTTATTCTGTCACAATACTAGGATTATATTAGGCAAGCATTGGTTTGCATATAAACTGTGACATTATAATTTCCTTTGACACGTTCAAACAATTTAGTCAAAAGAAAATAGTTTAGTGATATTGCAAGTCCCAATAAATCTAAAGTTTAAAAGTTGAGATTATTTTGGGTATAAACCGAAAGGGTCTTTCTGTCAACCAGGCGTAAATAGCTCTAAGCGACACAGTATTTAATTGTCCCCCTGTGGACCTCCGCTAGCTGGGAACCGGCCCCTACAGCTAACCCAAGTTGATCAAAACTTGATAAACTAAAGATTTGTTAAGATAAATTGGCAAAAATCACTTAAACTATTATTCTAGTACACTAGACTGTCATATTTCTAAATATGATTGATAAAGAATCTTCTAATACCAAGCCTGAACGTTTATTTGATACTACTTCAAAAGTTTTGACTCACTATTTTTTTGGGCTTATATAACTATTTAGTGAAATCACACATATGTTAAATGACTCTGATGTCACTAAGTCTGATTTCAGAATCAGTCAAACTAGTTACTTTGTTCTATATTAGAAAGAATATTTTAAGGTTATATTCTAGACTATAAATTGTATCATATCAGATACTCTTATGTCATAGAAGGTTATTGAAATGCAAACTGGGTAACTGACTCATATGACACCTAATCCATTTATGGATATATATTTTACTCTATGAGGAGTTGTCATATCTTGAGGTTTATGTAACAAACCTATCATAACTAAGAGTATGAAATATTTCGAAATGTTATCTTCAGTCACATCGTGTACTGAAGCTGTATGGCTCAGACATTATATACTTTACATAATATGCATATTTTTGTACCTGTTATTTATTTTAAAATTATGCTAAAAGCATGATCTTGTGAATTCTAAGATGAACAGGTATATGCAACTGTGTTTCAAGATATTAAAGAGCCAAAAAGGAAAAAATGTGGTTCTTGACTATAAAAGTCATAAAAAGAACTATACAGATCTCTTGACGAAGAGTCTATTTTTCCTCTTGACGAAGAGTTTGTCTAGGAGTCTAATCCTAGAATCATCGAGGGGGATGGGGTTAAGCCCATAGTTTAGTCACCAAAGTGGCAACCCAACCGAGTCTGACTGGAGATCCCAAGAAGCCGGTTCAACGGGTAGGAACAAACTAGACTAGGTGACTATTATGTAACACTGACCCTGAGATTAAATTCTCTTAAAATAAAAGCCCAAGAGGTTGTACATGTGTACATTAATACCCATCCCTAAGGTGATAGTGTTTCTAGTGTAATATGGATATGGTGAATTTAAACTCTTAATAAGTCCAAGCATGATATGCATGGTTGATTTCTATCACCAACCCTTGAGGACTTACCTATATGAGAGGTCGTGAAGGCCGCGACTATAGGACAGGACGATCCTAGACAACTCTCATGAATGTGTAAAAGTGCGCATGGCCAACCAAATGTGCCATCCGATAGACCCAAGTACCTCTAGCGTACTATGTGTGCTATTTTCTGAATCTGGTCCAAGAAGACTGATTCAAGGCATAGTCCATCAAGCTCTTCTTCAGACAAAGACAATAGTCACTACATGAGATTCAAGGCTGTAGTCCATCTCACTTATGCATAGTATACAACTGTCCAGAAATTTTCTTAAATTATCTCTTATTTTCTTTCCTTCTATTACCTGGAACTTGGTTTTTTTTTTGGGGGGGGAGAAGATTGTTGATGTTGCTGCTACAAAAACCAAGTTTTTATCCTTTCAATTTCCAAACGTTTCTATACATTCAATTTTCATACGTTTCTTTCCTTAATATTTAACACCTACCTATATTATTACTCTCTCATTAAACACCATTCATTTCATTGAGGTGTTGGGTGTCTTATATAATGTATGATTTTTTCTCCTAGAGAGTACACTTGACACAAAATCAATTCTGTACGAAACCTCTCTCAAATTCTTATCTCCTCTGAAACACTGTTGTTCTTCTTTTTTCTTGCTCTGTGCTGAGCTAAGTCGAGGGTCACTCTCTCTGCGTCATGTGCGACAAAGAGATTCCAGTGAAGCGGAGATTTTACCACTAAGAGTGTTCGGATAAAGTCTGCACATAGACCCGGATTAACTCTTAGGGCAGTGCTACGTGTGCGACTTCCCCGGAGGCCGGTAACATTTAATTTAAATTTTATTTTTTTGCAAATTTTCAAGGAAGAAAGGTGAACAAAATTCTAACAGTTGTTGCTGCATCGGCTGCTGCTATTGCCGCCGATGCTGCCGGGGTCCGACTCGTACTCCATATTGCCGGTGTTATTGCTGTCCTCTCCCGACGACCCATCGTCGCTGTCGCCGCTGCTGCTAGCATCCGACTGGTACTCCATATTGTCGCTTTCTTTGCTGTCCTCTCCAGATGACCCATCGCCACCGCCGGGACCTGCGGCATTGTCGCACGCTTTATTGGTGTGACTGTCGTGGTCGGAGTCCATTCTCGATCACAAGACTCTAGAGAAACCCTAGAGGAAAGAAAGGGTGCAGCTTTGACAATTTTCATGGACAGGGTTTTCCGTTGGGGAATCAAGAAGATTTCAAGAACAGAACGAATTAACGGCTTCTTCAGCTAATTATAGAGGGAAGAAGGAAAAAAGAAAGAGCATAATATACGCCTTCCGGCCCTTGGATCTGCAGGGGACGGGTGGGATTTGATAGAGATTGTAGGGGATTATTGTAAATTATGTGAAGAGGGATATAATTCTCCCTATTTGTATGAAAGAGGAGAAATTTACAAAAATTACAAACTGTAGACGGGACGTCATTTCAAATACATTTGTAAGCTAAAAATGTGGGGCACCACTACTAAGGATGCCTCCCTTTGGAAAGTTTGTGGATGGGGCGGCACCAGCAATGACGCTCCACATTATTTTTGTAATAAAATACAAATCTGAAAAAAATGGTTCTTTCGATAGGCTCGACTAAATATACAAATATGTATTCCATTTTAAAGATCAGGACGGATTTAGCAACAATGGGACCAATGTGATTCTAAGAATGGGGCATAAACTTAGTATTTGTTGGGTTTTGGTTTTTTACAATATGAATTTTAGTCCCACATCGGCTAGACCAAAGGAGTTGTATCTCTATATATTAGCTTTGCTAGTTTAGAGATGCATATGTGGTGTGGAGGTGCACATGGGTGCGCCATGTGGGGTTACTTTTCTAATGGAAAAAAGGCTAAATCAACAATAAAAGCATTCATGCTTTTTGCTCTTGGAAAATTCATTTCCATGGGAGCTAAGCCCCGTAGGGGCTTAGCGACTCGGACTCAGACTCGGGCTCATGGGGTCATGAGACGTAATGTGGTATTTTGTTGGCGCACTTTGCACTTAGCACGTCGCGAGCCACTTGCGCTGCCACGTTGCGCGTGCCAGGTTGCGCACAGGTTGTACGACCAGGGTGCGCGCCAGGTTGCGCACAGGTTGCGTCGGGTGCGCTGGTTGCGCAGTGGCGCAGTGCGCAGTGGCACAGGTTGCACAGTACGCGCAGTTGGCGCAGGTTGGCACAAGTGGATCAGTGCGCAGAGTGCAAGGAGCGCAGGGTGCGCGCAGTTGGCACAACTTGCAGTAGAACGCTAGGCGCATTGTACGCTTTAGTTGCGCTCGTTGTGCGAGCCACTTGCGCTGCCATGTTGTGCGCCACAGGTTGCGCGACCAGGGTGCGTGCCAGGTTGCGTACAGGTTACGTCGGGTGCGCTGGTTGCGCCAATTGCAGCAGAATGTGCGTTTGCATGTTCTGGGTGGTTGCTACATGTTCGGGGTAGATTTTACCACGTCCCTAACTTTGTGGCAACCGAACAGTTACTGCAGGGCCTATATAAGGCATCCTCTCTCTCTCTCAAGGCTGGATATACAAGAAAACAGAGAAGCCACCACAGAAAGTTTACGAAGTATTTTTTAACACAAGTAAACAGAGAATTCAGAAGTATTTTTTAACACAGTTCTGATAGGAATTTGCTTGCGAATTCCAGCAGCCTTCGAGAGAGAGGAAAGGTGCCGCACCAGCGTTACTTTTGCACGGGAGTTCGTATCCATCCGAGGAGTCAGAAGAGCAGGAGTGTTCCAAGTTCTCCGACGAACTTGCTGGTTCCTGGAAGCTGTTCATGTAGGGCGAATAAAGCTTTGAGCAACGGTGATTATTCACCCCAGCAGGAGTTCTTCCATCTTTTGCCAGTCACCTTCTTCATTGCAACCAGTAATTCTGATTGTATCTTCTTTTTAGAAGTACTACGATCGATTGCTGTTGATTACAAAATCTTTTTAGATTCTCGTAATTCAGGATCACCTTCCTTGAAGTGTTGATTTGAAATATTGTTTTTACAATCGTTTCATATTCTCAAGTTTTCTATCGAAAAATTGTGCCCCGACAATAACAATATCAAGCTTTATTGCTACGATGGAAAACTTTAATGCTTCACTCCTCAATACTGACTTGTGTAAGTTAGAAAAGTTTGATGGAGAGCATTATCAAGTCTGGAAGAGAAAGGTTTATCTCACTCTTCATCTCAGAGACATGGATCACGTACTTCTTGAAGAGGAACCTACTGTTCCAGATACTGGGTCTGCTGCTGCAATCACTACGGCTACTAAACTTCAGGCCAAGTGGAGAAGGAAGAATAGTATTTCAGGCTGCTTATCCTGAATACTATGGAGGATTCCCTGGCAGAATCCTACAGTAAGAAACTTATTGTCAGAGACATATGGAAGTCTCTGGAAAAACTGTACAAAGAAGACAAAAACAGGAGCAAGATATTTGTGGTTGAAAAATATCATAAATGGCTCTTTGAGGACGAGAAGTCCTTGCTGCCGCAGGTAAAGGAATTCCTGAAGCTGTGACAGAAGTTGGAAGACGAGGCGATGCCCCTCTCCGACAAGTTTTTTGTTGGAGGGATTGTCTCAAAGCTCTCCGCTGGGTGGAGTAAGTTCTATGCAAACATGCATAGGAAGAAGCTGGAGATCACCCTTGAAGATCTCCTGCAGGAAATCTATGTTGAGGACCAGATGCGGGCTCAACTCAAGGTGGACGTACTGTCCAAGCAATTGGCTAACGCTAATCTGGTTCATACCAAGGAACCAAGGGGAAAGCAGGCGACTTTCTACAGCAAGAAGAAGGACCCTAACAATCTGACGTAAGGGGACTTCCTTCATGCGAAAGAGGCAAAGTCTCAGATGCCTTGTTTCAAGTGTGGTAAGTAGGGCCACTTCAAGAATGAATGCAAAGCAAAGACCAAGCAATCAGAGCAAGGAGAGCCTAGTAAGGTATCTATGATCACTGACGTTGTTGCTATGATTGCGCAGGTTGATACGGTAAGGACTGACTCTGACTGGTAGGTAGACACTGGAGCCTCATGCCATGTCTGCTCCAGTAAGGAGTGGTTCACCACATACACACCTACTTCTGAAGTGGTTATGATGGCGAACCAGACACAAGCTGAAGTGCTTGGGATCGGGACGGTGGTGTTGAAGCTGACTTCGGGAAAGTCTTTGACGCTTTAAGGCGTAAAGCACGTACCTGCTATCGCAAAGAACCTGATTTCAGGAGGCCTACTCTGCAACACAGGCCTCGGGATGGACATGAATGCTGGCTAGATGGTGATGTCTATCAAGGAAACATATTTCAGGAAAGATTTTTATACCGAAGGAATGTTCAAAATTCAGCTTGTAAATCAGTCCAATGTAATTATTGTGATTAATAAAATCACTCCTTCTGCTTATACTCTTGAGTTGTGGCATAATAGGCTCGAACATGTTTATTGTAAATGAATAAACAGAATGTCTAGTCTAGGACTTATCCCCAAGTGTGCGGGTAAGGTAGAAAAATATGAAGTTTGTGCTCAAACAAAGATCACAAGGAAACCCTTTCCTCGGGTTAATCGAAGTACAGATCTTCTAGAGTTGGTACACTCCGATATCTGTGATTTCAAACAGTTCTCTACAAAGGCCGGGATAAAGTATTTCATAACCTTCATCGATGACTTCTCAAAGTATGTGTTCGTCTACTTGCTGAAGGCTAAAGACGAAGCATTCGAGAAGTTCAAGGAGTTCAGAGCCGAAGCTGAGCGGCAGACTGGACAACAACTCAAACGAATAAGAAGTGATTGAGGTGGGGAGTACAGGTCTCATGAATTCGTATCATTCTGCAAAGAATATGTAATTGTCAATAAGACTACGGCTCCGTATTCTCCTCAATCAAACGGAGTAGCAGAAAGGAAGAACAGAACGTTAACAGAAATGATTAACTCAATGTTGTTGACTGCTGGTCTTCCTAAGTACTACTAGGGAGAAGCTGTATTGACGGCCACTTTTATTCTAAATAGAGTGCCTCATGCAACTTCAGACGTTACTCCTCATGAACTCTGGTTCAAGGTCAGACCTAACTTGAATGTCATTCGAGTGTGGGGGTGTCTGGCATATGTCAAGCCTCCAGATCTGAAGATTCAGAAGCTTGGGACAAGGACTACTAAGACGATCTTCTTGGGGTATGCCGAGAAGAGTGATGCTCGGAGATTTTTTGATATTGTGTCAAATCATATCATTGAATCTCGCGATACAAAATATTTTGAAGACAAATTTACAAGGCACAAGAATATTGTTCTTACGGATGTACCGGAGAACAATGAGGGTGCACAGGAAACTGAAGTCTTCAATGAAGATGTGGTCCAAGAAGATGTTGTTGTTGAAACAATGATTGAACAAGAACAAGCTGAGCAGTCAATGAAGCGAGTGAGGAGGCCGAAGAACTTTATAAGTGACTTTGTCACCAATCATGTGGAAGCAGATCCGCTTACCTATGATGAGGCGATGAAGACCAGAGATGCAGTTTTCTGGAAGGAGGCGATTGACAATGAAATTGATTCCATCACCTCAAATAACAGTTGGGTGTTGGTTGATCTTCCTGAAGGAGCGAAGAAACCCATCGGGTATAAATGGATCTTCAAGAAGAAGATGAAAGCAGACGGAACGATTGACAAGTTCAAGGCTAGGTTGGTAGCCAAAGGGTTTTCTCAGAAGCAGGAGATTGACTATTTTGACACGTATGCTCCAATAGCCCAGATGACCACCATCAGAATATTGATTGCTCTCGCAAGAATACATAAGATGGTGATACATCAGATGGATGTGAAAACGGCTTTCCTAAATGGCGAGCTGACCGAAGAGATTTACATGCAACAGCCAAAGGGATTTGTCATTAGGGGTCTTGAAGACAAAGTCTGCAAGTTGGTGAAATCTTTGTATGATCTTAAACAGGCTCCCAAGATGTGGTATGAGAAATTTGACAAAGTTATAAGGTCAAATGGCTACATGGTCAGCGATACGGACAAGTGTGTTTACACAAAGTTCGCTGATGAAAGAGGTGTGATCGTTTGTCTGTACGTGGACGACATGCTTATCCTAGGTACGGATATTAGCTGTGTCACGGAGACAAAGAAATTTATCTCAAGCAAGTTCAGTATGAAGGACTTGGAGAAGCTGATGTGATCTTAGGGATCAAGATCATCCGGACAGACACTGGACTAGCGCTGTCACAGTCTCATTATATTGAGAAAATGATCACTCATTATAGGTATCGGGATCTTCCAGAAATTGATACGCCGTACAGGTGTGATCTGAAGCTGAAGCCTAATTCAGGAGAAAGCGTCAGGCAGCTGGAGTATGCAAGCGTAATCGGAAGTTTGATGTATGATACTACTGCTACAAGGCCTGACATAGCTTTCGCCATGGGAATGCTGAGTCGTTTCACGAGCAACCCAGGTGCTGAACACTGGAAAGCTGTGAAATGGGTTATGAGATATCTCAAGAAGACTCAGATATATGTACTGTACTACAGCGAAGATCCGTCGATAGTGGAAGGCTTCAGTGATGCCAGCTGGTGCTCAGAGGTGGAGAGCGAGAGGTCCACAGGTGGATTCATTTTCACAATGGATGGAGCTGCTATATCGTGGAAATCGAAGAAGTAGACTATGCTCTCGTGGTCATCCATGGAATCTGAGTTCTTTGCACTTGATACCGCAACCGAGGAACCAGAATGGCTTCGGGAGCTCATGTATGATCTTCCATTGGTTGGGGCACAAATACCGGCGATACTGATATACTACGACAACCAAGCGACTACGGCGGTGGCATCAAATGACCTCTTCAACGGGAAGAAGTGGACTGTGTGGTTGAAGCACAGGGCAGTACACGATCTTATCAAGAGAGGTGTTATTACAGTGATTGGTGTTCGGAGTCAGGAGAACTTGGCGGATCCGTTCACCAAGGGCCTCAAGCGCCAGCTGGTCGATGACACAGCTTGTAAAATGGGCTTGAAGGCATTCTGATATTGTATTATTATATTCCTACCATAAAGTTTTATGCTATTAGTTCAAAGATTTATCTACTAGGCATCTAGCTTTTGGTTCAAGGGAGGACCACTAATCGGAAGAATATCAGGAATTGTGGGTACATGTTCTATTGGGCATGGAGAGGTTACGGACCTATAATCACTGTTGTCTACTGTTGTTTTCTGCGAAAAACGGTTCCTGTGGGAAGGTTGGCTTAATTGCCTTAATGAGTTCTCAGGCAGAGTGAATGTCTGGTGTGCTTTACAGGAAGTACGGTAGAGCAGCACTACAAGGAGTAAAACTCCATGCTACAGTGGGTTGACTCCACGATGAGGTTCCTATATGTGGGGTGCTGCCCAGGAATAGGATAAAGGCTCGGCTTTGCAGGCCAAGTCACAGCGGCGTAGCACCACAAATAGGAAGTTAGCCTAATGCTGTATATTAAAATAAAGAGGGGTGTAGTCAGCACTACAAAGAGGAGGAGTTTCTTATGTTACAGTGGTACGACATCACGATGAGGTACCCGATTAGGGATAAAGCCTCGGCTTTACAAGCCATATTGTTGCGGCGTAACACTGCAAGGGATCCTAAGGCTTCATGCTGGGTAGTTTGGCACTACAAAGAGGCAGTTGTCTCATGCTACAGTAGTATGACACTACAAAGGTTCCCAGATATGGGGTGATTCCCAGGGAGGGGTAATGCCTTGGCTTTAAGCCATGTCATAGCGGCGTAGCACCGCAAGGGAAGTGCAAAGCGCTTCATGCCATGTCTCTTTATAATGAACTCACCTATAGTGTATGGACAAAGAGATATCATGCCGTCTCTTGAGGGTAAACTTGTAGACCCCAAAATTATATACTGAAACTAGGCTGGCACAGGGCCTTTAATGTGTAGCCAGAAGCACATGTAACTACATTATGTGCGTGGAAAGAATTTTAGCTATGATGCAGAATTCAAGGCTTAGTCCATTCTTGTATTATAGTCTGTTGTTTGACCCATGCGGGAAGATTCAAGTCGTCAGCGACATCTCTCCTAAAGCATGATGGACAGTTACTGTAGGGAACACTTATACTCATATATAGAGATATGTGAGGGATTGTTGGGTTTTGGTCTTTTACAATATGAATTTTAGTCCCAGATCGGCTAGACCAAAGGAGTTGTATCTCTATATATTAGCTTTGCTAGTTTAGAGATGCGCATGTGGTGTAGAGGTGCACATGGGTGTGCCATGTGGGGTTATTTTTCTAATGGGAAAAAGGCTAAATCAACAATAAAAGCATTCATGCTTTTTGCTCTTGGGAAATTTATTTTCATGGGAGCTAAGCCCCGTAGGGGCTTAGCGACTCGGACTCGGGCTCATGGGCTCATGGGCTCATGAGGCATAATGCAGCATTTTGTTGGCGTACTTTGCACTTAGCACGTCAGCATCATCGCTAGGTACATACTGCGCTTTAGTTGTGCTCGTTGTGCGAGCCACTTGCGCTGCCACGTTGCGCACCACAGGTTGTGCGACCAGGAAGTGTGCCAGGTTGCACGCCAGGTTGCGCACAGGTTGTACACAGGTTGCGCACAGGTTGCACGACCAGGGTGCACGCCAGGGAGCGCGCCAGGTTGTGCACAGGTTACGTCGGGTGCGCTGGCTGCACTGGTTGCACAGTGGTAGAGTACGCACAGTGACGCAGGTTATGCAGTGGCGCAGTGTACGCAGTTGGCGTAGGTTGGCGCAAGTGGCTCAGTGCGCAGAGTGCAAGGAGCGCAGGGTGCGCGCAGCTGGTGCAACTTGCAGCAGAACGTGCGTTTGCATGTTCTGGGCAGTTGCTACATGTTCGGGGTGGTTTTTATCACGTCCCTAACTTTGTGGCAACCGAACAGTTGCTGCAGGGCCTATATAAGGCATCCTCTCTCTCCCAAGCCTGGATATATACAAGAAAATAGAGAAGCCACCACAGACAGTTTACGAAGTATTTTTTAACACAAGTAAATAGAGAATTCAGAAGTATTTTTTAACACAGTTCTGATAGGAATTTGCTTGCGAATTCCAGCAGCCTTCGAGAGAGAGGAAAGGCGCCGCACCAGCGTTGCTTTTGCACGGGAGTTCGTATCCATCCGAGGAGTCAGAAGAGCAGGAGTGTTCCAATTAAGTTCTCCGACGAACTTGCTGGTTCCTGGAAGTTGTTCGTGTAGGGCGAATAAAGCTTTGAGCAACGGTGATTATTCACCCCAGCAGGAGTTGTTCCATCTTTCGCCAGTCACCTTCTTCATTGCAACCAGTAATTTTGATTGTATCTTCTTTTTAGAAGTACTACGATCGATTGCTGTTGATTACGAAATCTTTTAGATTCTCGTAATTCAGGATCACCTTTCTTGAAGTGTTGATTTGAAACATTGTTTTTACAATCGTTTCATATTCTCAAGTTTTCCATCGAAAAATTGTGCCCCGGCAATAACAGTATTTATATATAACAAGATTGACATAGAATAAAAAATTTATATAAATTGATAGAGAATTTAGTTATATGATCATAGGCCTCGTTTGGTTCGTGGGAAGGAAAGGAAAGGAAATTGATTCTATGATTTTTTTTTTTCCTTTGGGAAGTTGTAATTCCAATCAATTTTCTTTCCGGTGTTTGGAAAAACCAAAAAATATGAGCGTAAAAGTGAATCCTTAGATGGAAAAAATGAATTCATGTGTTGGTGGCAGGAACCACTTTTCTTCCTATTGTCCCTCCTCTTGGGAATCAAATTCCTTTCCTCCCAATTTCTTTTGGCATCCAAACAAAGAAAAGTAATAACTTTTCTTTCCCAATGCTCCAATTTCGCGAACCAAACATGACCTTAGTTGGCAATAGAACCAGCAGTTAAGGGTATGTCAGTTCTGTGAAGCTAGTCTTTGTTAGTTATAGGGAACTAGTCAATTTGTTAGTTTTGTAAGGTATGCCAGTTCTGTTAAACTAGTATTTGTTAGTTCTAGGAAACTAGCCAATTTGTTAATTACAGGGAACTAGTCAATTTGTTAGTTTTGCAAGGTATGTCAGTTCTGTGAAACTAGTCTTTGTTAGTTGTAGGAAACTAGTTAATTTGTTAGTTTTGGGAAAGTAGTCTAATAAACTTGTTTTCATTTATCATGTGTATGTGTTATGGTCTGACTTAAACATTAGACAAGTTGAATGTATACAATATCCTCGTATGTTTACTTGGACTCCAAAGCTCTGCTAACTGACTTTTCTTCAGGTATCAATAAGATTTGCTGACTATGTTAATTACATGAATCTCGCTTTGAGATTGTTGATATTTCTCATAAAATTTTATAAAGACTTAACCATTAAATGGTTATCGAACAACAAGCTCCCACTTGCTAATAGGATTGACAGTGGTCAAAATCGTTAGGCAGAATTATATGTTGAAGAAGAAAAAAATAGTGAAGGCTGTTGTGTAGGCTATAGACAAATTCAAAAAAAATCCCCACACACAAAAGAATGCAACCTCTAAATGAACAACAATTTTCGCATGGGAGGCCTTTACACGGAAGAGCCCAGTTTAAGCGTGGGTGGTCTCCACGCAGTAATCTTGCTTACATGTGGGAAGCTCCCACGCAGAAGTCCAATTCTTGTGTGTGGGATGCTCCCATGCAAAAATACTCTCCACATTCTCCAAGTAAAGATAAGAAGTAACGACAGCTGTTATGGGTCTCGAGGCGACACAATTTTTATTGCATGCTAGTAATGAAAGAGACGAATCCAGACAGATAAAAAGAGTAATCTCATTTCTTTAAATTTGTTTCTATAGAACAAGAAACTTTAGACTACTGATGTATACTTAGTAATATATATAGTTTCTCTTATCATATCACACGAATTATAGAACTTGCTATATAGATGCAGATTTTGTATCTCTGTAGTATGTTATTATTTGAAGTATTGATCTGTAGCTATGTTTTTACTTATGAGATATAATGTTACAAAGATGTATATAACAGAGTATAATATTATAGCATAAAGTAATTGAAATATGGAAAGGTTTAGGACCGTTGGGTTGCCAAGGCATATTAGTGGACTGGGAGCTACGTAGATATGGTAATTCCTAGACTGAAAAGAATGACTCGAGCGATGGCTCAATGTATATGGTAAATGCTGAGTAGAGAATGATATAGAGTTATTACAAAATTGTAGAGATATATCATGATTATATTTTAGAGTAACTGTTTACGCATTTGCATGGTTATGGACAACTTATGCATAAGGTTTTCGTTCTTCGAACAAATTTTCGGGGAACCAAAATCGTGCCGACCTGGGAGGAACAAGGATAGTTGTGCTAACTTACTAGCACAAATTATTCAAGAACTTTTAGTGGGGCTAGTCACCCTGCTGAAAGGATCATCTTAATCCAGTTATAGTCCAGGATGGCTTGTGGTTCCGGTGACCTTCAGATAGTTAGGCCACATACTAACGTTATTTGCTTGCAAGCCTAGTACTAGATGTAAAATGAGCACTTAGAATGATTATATTTTCAAGGTGGCTACCGAGTATCTTACAGGAATACGTATTATTACACACTCTTTTATGTAGTATAAAGTGATATTGTTGTATCGATGTTATGCTTTTTATGAAATGATATTGTTTTATTGAGCTGAAAAGGATGATAAGTATTGGGTAAGATCAACTTTGTTGCGTGACACATTTATGTTATTGACACAAGTATGATATGCCATGTTACTAATTCTAAGATAAGATTAGAAAGACCATATAATGTTGCTACGTGTTGTTTGGTGGAGTTGACGAGATTTCATTCACCATTGCTTATGTAATGACTCCCACCAGATCTTCACAGGTGCGAAGTTTGTTTGGATGTATCGAAGCGTTGGATCTCGATTGGCAACTTGTAGTAGTTCGGTTGGAGAAGATCATTCAGTTTATAGAGGACATAATATATAGAACATTGTATTATACAAATCTTGAGTTGTAAGCCTTATGGCATATTTTATTAAATTGAGAGAGAGAAAGAGACGGAGTGTTTGTAATCAAGTTGGTTTTGGGCTTCGTGTCATTGTAATTATACTATTTTTAATAAATAAAGAGATACATTTAGTATATCTGTGTCAATTTAACTTTTCTGCTTAGTATTTCCTCTGTGATAACTTTGTATCTTAGATGCTCTATTGACCATTTTGATGTTTGCCTTATACAACTAGAATTTAAACTTGTATGACATCACGCCCAATATCGAATTTCAGCCCTACGGTCTTGGAGCATGACATATGGTATCAGAGCATGACTTTACGTCCATGGACTGTCAATTGATTTGCTTCAACTCTGATTTGCTTCTATGATCTAAGTCATTTGACTCTCTCGATGTTTTCCGAGATGTCCTTACAATAAGCTTAAAAATATTATGAATTTTGTAAAACCCTTAAAAAAATTTATTATTATTATTTTATTTTTTTAAAAAGACTTAAAAATGAACTTAAGCAATTTATGATTTTTTTAATTATTAAAGAAGCCCTTAGCCATTGTTGAGTTTTGGAGCACTAGACGACCATGACTTTTAGCATGAAAGTTGTAGCAGTGTGCCTTGACTAGTATATTAACCATGCTAGGGGAAGCCCAGCCATGGTAAAGTCCGAACTAGAAAAACCAGGCCGAGTTGTAAAATAACGCATTTAAAATATTTTTATTTAGATATTAATTTATATATTGATTTTTAGATGACCCGGTTTGTCCAAACCAGTCCGAACTGGGCCCAAACCAAATTTAAGCCCATGTAAGCAGGTAGTGTGACCAAATGTGGCCATGTGGGCATATTTTAGGTATGTACAAATATTTTCTAAATTATTTTAGAATTTTATGTACAATTTGTAATTATTTAATTATTTGTACAAAATATTGGTATTTTGTTATTAAATAATATTTTGCAACATTGTACAAATTGTTCGGGACCCGAATTTGGGAGTGTGGTATGGGTTCATCAAAACCACCATTGAGCGAATTTATTATTTTATTATTATTAAAGTTATTTTTAAATAAATATATATGTTCACTCTACTTATATGTTATTATTATTAAATTTATTGTAAAGTAAATTTATATATGTATATATATATATATATAGATGTGTTTAAATACATTAAATAATTTAGATAGGTAATATTAAATTGTTATGGATATTTTATTCTGTGTAGTAGATATACACATATATATAGATACTTATTTGAAAAGATTTGATAAGAAAAAGAAAAAGAAAAAGAAAAAGAAAAAAAACTATATATATGGTGGTCGGCCCCACAAGTGGGAACCGACCAACCAAGCACAACACAACAAATAAAGCAGCAGCAGGCGCCCAAGTGAAGCCCTCAGCCCAAACCTCCATCGACGAGCACTCGGCCAGCAGCAACCCCGCCTCACGGTCGCCACGGCAACAGCGGCAACAACAACGAGAACATCAACAACCACAATAGAATTCAACTTGGAGGTACCTAACTTTACCGTACAATTTCTCTCTCAATTCTTGTTCGTTTTTTATTCCGTAAATTCTTGTAGAAAGCCCACATGACCCTCTTCGAGATCCTCCAGGTGAATTTCAACATGGCCATCCAACTTGTTCGAAAAATCAAGACGAAGTTGGAGAAAAACTATTTTTCTGGATTATTAAAAACTGTTTTGAAACATCAACTTGTTGGCCACTTTTCTTTACGTATATTAAAATTTTGTAGGAACTAATTAAAGACAGTCAAAGACAACATAACCGTGATTGTAATGCATCTTCTGGATTCACTTTTCATCTAGTGTGTAAAAAGTTACACGTAGTTAAAGTTCTCGAAAAAATGTAAAATTCTGTTTTCAAAAAGTAGAAAAACACCCCGATACGGCGTCCAACCCGACAAACCGGGCGACGTGGTCGCGCACTATATGCATCAAAAGACGCGTATGGATGTTGTCGACGTATGGGAACTGACGGAACCCAATTTTGTTGCATGTGCGCGACGAAATCAGTACGTATCCGTCGAGATACCCCCGTATCGACCCTTTGCAAATTAAGTCACAACTTTGTGCACACTCATCAAATCACGACGAAACTTGCGCCATTAGACTCAAAATATTTTTTGGTCATGTATGCCAAGTTTGGTTCAAATCTGAAAAGATTGATCGGGACACTATTGTTGTGGGCCCACAATCCTACTCAACGGGCGCTTTTGTGCACAGTCCACCGGAATCCAAAATTGGACATACCATTGGATTTGTCTCATCAAAACAAATTTGTAGACATATAATTTGAAAACTTTAGAGACCATAGATATTGGCACACATTTTGGTGCAAAGCGGGTCCAACGGTAGATATCGTTTTGACCCAAAATTATGATTTTGCCCCGGTTCCAGAATTTAACTTTCGGACAGGCGTTTCCTAGGCATAAATTTTATTCTAAACTCGTTCGTGATGTTTGTTGCAGCATCCGGAGTCATCTGCGAGATTTGGCTTTTCTTGCTTCGTTTATTTGTCTGTTCGAGCTACTAGATTATTCTCTTTTGCACATAACCTCAGGCGAGATACCTTGCCATTATACTGTTTATATTCAGTCTGTATTTATTGCATATCACTGTTCATTTTTTCAGTTATTACAGTTCTTGATTTACTATATGCTCAGTGATTATTAGTTACTTTGTTACTATCCTTTGATTGCATATGAACCTAGAGTTAGGGGACTACCGTTTGTAGTTTATTGCATATGCCTCGACATAGTTGTACCATAAGGATGTGTGAGATGAATAGCATGTAGGGGTCCTTGCGTATGGGCTGATCTCCCATGTGCATGTGTTAGGGCTAACTGCTAATAGAGGCATGTTAGGAGACTTAGCAGTTAGTAGAGGTATATGAGACATGGATGTGACTCTGTTAGGCATTGGGTAGGAAAAACTGTTCCTTAACGTATGGGTCCTTTATGCACTTTCCTATTACTGATCTGTAGGAGCATAAAAAGTGCTTCATAGAATGAGTCAAAGAGATAGAGCATTCCACTCAAAATGATCCACTTTACGTCTTGTAGGAGCGTAAAAGTGCTTCATAGAATGAGTCAAAGAGATAGAGCATTCCACTCAAAATGATCCACTTTATGCCAAAGACAGGCTAATCATTTTACGCCAGGGTCAAGATAATGGTTTTACGCCAGAGATAAGCTAGCCACTTTACGCTGTACAAAGCTGTCAAGTCTTGCATTTAAAGCAAAGTCTAACATGATGATTTGCTAACGGCGTATATTACAGAATTCAAAGGGATTTGTTTTACACATAGACCGATATTGTCGTTTAGTATGTGGACTGAGCTATTTTACGCTCACAATACGGCTTCTTTTACGCATGGAGACTATATAAGATTTTACGCTCAAAAGTTGACATGTGCATAAAGTTTATTTGGGCTACTTTTACGCTCAAGGTTGTTTAACAACCACTTTACGCGGGAAGTCCATGTCAGAGCTATTTTACGCCTAGTCTACTACTTTACGCTCAGAGTATATTTGGGTTGTTTTTACGCCCTACCCTTCTTGACCAATTTGGAACGTGGTTTGCCTACATGGCTTTCATGTCACATATCTCGAAGAACGTGTATACGTGCACCCTAATCATATTGAAGTGACGGGACACGTGTCAACGTATGCAGAGGATGACTTCGGTCATGGGTGGCAGTTATTAGCGTAAAGACGGAACTTTTGTTGAGTTTTTACGCACAAGAAGCTAAGTCTATAAATAGACTTATTTTTCTCATATAAAAAAGAGACAGAGACAGGAGGAGAAAAAGACAGAGAGATTAGAACTCAAAGATTATTCTCCAGAGCATTCTTCTTCAACCTTTCTTTCAGAACAGAGTAAAGCAAAGCAGGAAAGCATTCGGCCTCGCCATCAGTGCGCAAGTGTGTCAATACCTTTCTGGTGACTTAGTTCTTCCAGTTGTTCATCTTCAAGCAGTGATCTTCATCATCATCGTATGGTCTAAGGAACAAAGTGATCGCCTTCAGATCAGACTTCCATAGCAATACTTTCCATAATAATTTGTACTTCTTATACTTTTTCTCGTTTTATTTTCAAAAGCCAATTTTTCTGGCATTTTGTTAAGTGAAACAAAATGGCGACTCTGCTGGGGACGACCTTCTCCTCTGACGAGGAGGCAATTGCTCAATACGATGATGTGTCGATTGGATCGACAAAGAAGACTATGGTTGTACACTTCGACCAGACTGCTTGTGAAGAGATGCTGCGAACTGGGGGTGGTTCTCGCTGCTCCAATGTTAAAAAATCTCGCAAAGCATGAAAAGTTTGGATTCATAAATCCAAAGTAGCTTCTGATCTCTTGTTGCTTCTAATGGCAAGGGAATTCTTCCCACTCCTGTCGTAGGGGCTCCCGTTCGTAATGAGGCAGTCCTTACTTCAGCGTTGCACTCTAAGTGTGGTAATTTATCTCCCGTCTGTGACGGTGAAGATAATCAGGTTTCACGCCCACTGCGTAAGAACCAAGTTTTATGTCCAGTGGGTAAAAACCAAGTTTTACGCTCAGTGTATAAGAATGAGTCTCCCATTTGTAATACGGCAGAATCTAATGTTAATGCTTCTGAGTGTAAGAATAAGTCTCCCGTCTGTGATGTGGTAAACACACATAAGTTACGCTCTTCGCGTAAAGAAAAATCTCCCGTCTGTGACATGGTAGATAATCAATTTTTTACGCTCTACGCGTAAGGGTAAGTCTCCTGTCTGTGACAGTGTAGATAAAATTCACAATGATGTGAATGTACCTAAATGCATACAGCATAAAAATGTTGTTGGTAAAGCTTCAGTTCTACACCAACAACCTTTTTATACTGCTTTACGCAAAGTACCAAACCTACAAATTACACGCAATGAAAATAGAGTCCTTCGTGCTAAAAAATCTCAAGATTTACACACACAACTCCAAACGCGTAAAAGTGAACAGTTTGGTTCTGCGAATGCATCCAGTAATCTTCTTTATACACAAGGAACTAAACGTTTTTCTACCCTAAATATAATAAAGAAGAATACTCCCTCTATTCCTTATGATTTACGTGAATTGCTAGTGCAAAAGCGTAAGAACAGACAATCTCCGGTGACATTCTCCCAAGAAAAACATCATTGTGAGTATCACCAGGTTGTAATCAACTATTGTTGTTCGGCTTCAAAACGGTCAGTTTTTGATCGATTAAGTTTTAATTCGCCTCAACATCAAGCTGAAGACCAAGAACATGAGTTGTCATATGTGTCAGTCAACATGGCATCTCATACTAACAGAGGACGACGTCCGAGACGGAATATGTCCCAAACTCCAGGTCAACAACAGTTCAACAGACTTCTTGATTCATTTGAAGGAGTATATCAGAATACTCGATCAAGAAGACAAAGACAATTGCAGACTTTTGATTCAGAAGCTGGGGGTACTTAATCTTTTGAGTTCGAAACTGATAGTGTCGATTCATACTTCTATACTAATCCCTCTATATCTTCAAGAGAGGTTGAATCCTACGCTATTGGAGATGAACCAGAGACATCATCTGCTAATACGTAACAACGTCTCACTGCCGTCGAACAATCACTGAAAGACATGCTTAACATGGTGCAAAGCATGCATCAGATAATATTGACTCAGCAAAATGCACAGCCGACAGTAATAACACCGGTACCAGTAGCAGCACAAACTCAAGATAGTCAAGGGGCTGAAATACCTTTGAATATTCAAGAGCCTGCTGTTAACTAAAATTTTGCATCTCCAGATTCCATCATTCACTCCGGTGGGGGTTATGGTACATCCAACAACCATTCAATCAAATATACTTCCTCAAACCAATGAAGCTATTCAAGCAGTACGTGAGCTCAAAGCACAGTTTGAAGTTTTGAAGCACAAAGATCAGCTCCAGAGGTTAGGGATTAAGCAACCTTATCCTCCTCACTGGAATGATGTACCCTTTCTACCGAAATTTAAGCCACAATCTATGGTTTTGTTCGATGGAAAAGCATATCCCAGTCAGTATATCAATTACTTTGATATTTTGACTGTACATTTGTAGAAAAATGTTGCTCTTCTTACTCGAGTGTTCATCGGGTACTTGACGGTTCAGCTTACGACTGGTATCGCAGTTTACCCGATAATTCTATTTCGTCTTTTGACAAATTTAAGGCAATATTTCTCTCCCGCTTCTATGAAGGAGGTATGGACATGAACATGTCCTCCTTGATAGAAATCAAACAAAAGGAGAAAGAAGATACTCGGACGTTCATCGAACGTTTCCGACAGGCTACTCTAAAGATGCCTCCTGGTATGCCAGATTCAGCATTGATTGATACATACAAGATAAATCTGCGATCATCTATTGCTGTCTTCACGGGTTCCCAATTCACAGATTGGGCTTCGTTTATCATAGCAGCAGTTTCTGCCGAGACCAATGGTAGGTTGGCTCGTGAACATGGGATAATTTTTGCCTCAGAAAATAAAGGAAAGAAAAGTAATCCTGGTAATAATTCTGGCAATCGTAATGTGAAAGAAAAAGATACTCTTATGGTCAATCTTTCCAAGAACAAAATGACGTCGAATAATCAGAAATCTTCCAGGCCAAAAGAAGAATACTCTTTTGGCGAAAGTGATATCCCAGGGATATTCCAATGTCTGGTGAAGAGTGGCAAACTCCAGATTCTGGAGCCAAAGAGGCCTAATGAGGTGAATCTGACTGACAATCCCAAATATTGTATCTATCATAGATACATTAATTATCCTACCAGTGCTTGCTATGTCTTGAAAAAGAAAATCAAAGAGCTGATAAATGGTGGTGCTATCGCTTTAACCAATGATGACCATACAGTTACAACCAATATGGTTTCTCTTCAGTTCGAGGATTTTCCTCCACAGCAAGTCCCAGATGGAATTATCCTAATCCCGAAGGCGACAATAAAGATCGTGAATATCCCGCCTGCTAGAGAAGAAAATGTAGGATTGCTGCCTCTCACATTAAAGAATGGTAAAATCATGTGGGTGCATCTTGACTTAGTACCTGAGTTGGGAAATGAAGGTAAAACTTCAAAATCCAAGAAAGGTAAGAAAGTCAAAACCTACAACATAATTTCTTATGTTATTCCAGATTCTGATGATTTGGATTATCTATGGGATGGCCTTCCTTTAGAAGATAGATTGAGAGGACTGAACATCTGTCCTCCAAGTCTAGCTCCTACTACCAAGCTCAAGCTTACTCATCAGCAGTGGCTAGCCATAAATAGTGTTCCCTTATACCGGGCACAACAAGTCTTCGCTGCTTATGAAAAAGCTCCGACAGAGATTTTTCCTCGTATCCCAAATCCTTCTCCTGTGGTTACAGAAGGTCCTTCTTC
This sequence comes from Iris pallida, assembly GCA_029216955.1. Lineage (NCBI taxonomy): Eukaryota > Viridiplantae > Streptophyta > Magnoliopsida > Asparagales > Iridaceae > Iris > Iris pallida. Next base: position 100,656 of record JANAVB010016025.1, on the reverse strand, counting down.
TTCCTCATCTGTTGAAATACCTATTAAAAGTCCGCTACCCACTCACTTGTATAGTCATCAATCTGTCCTTCTCATGAAGAAGATGGGTTATGACTTTCAAAAGGCAGAAGGTTTGAATTATGAAAAAGGAATATGACTTTCTTTACAAATTCAAAATCAAAACTCCACTGTTGGATTGGGTTATGAAGTTCCGCATAACAATCCTTACAAGAAGAAGGCTAAGGGAAGGAAGACTAAATCCTGTAATATGGTACTTCCTTCTCCTGAGTCCGAAGAAGAAACTTTTATTGGTACAAGATCTGGGAAAGAGTACCACAAAGAGTATGAGGGATCTTCTAAAGAAGCAGAAGACGCAGTGGAAATACTACCAGCTCAGCCTTCTCCTGTTCCTGCTAAACCATCTGTGGTTGAAAAGGGGAAACAGAAAGCAGTACGCTTTGACGTCCCATTGAAGTCTGCTTCCAGTCAGGGGGTGGTGATGAAACCCTACAAATTTGATATTCTAGCTCAGTTAGCCAATACTCCAGCTAGACTATCTATATTTGAGCTGCTTCATCTTTTAGAGAAAGCAGAGAGACTTTGAGTGAAGCTTTACTTCAAGCAGATTTATGCTTGGCTCAAGTCAAAACTCCTGATAATATACCGGTATCATGTCCACAATGTCATAGTGTGATGGAAGCAATTACCAACATCACCTTTACACAAGAAGATATACTGTTGAAGCATAACAAGCATGACAGGCCTCTGTGCTACACTGGGTATATTAGATCCACTGAAATTGACAGGATTTACATTGATCCCGGGTCTTCAATCAGCATAATTCTTCAGAGTATGCTAAGACCCCTGAGGATTCCTACTAGTGATCTGACTTACACTAGTACTACGATAGTTGGTTTTAACTCTGGCAAGAGTAAACCACTGGGAAAGATTCGTCTGCAGATTCAGATTGGTGATCTTCGAATTATGGTAACTTTCTATGTTATCAACTCAGACGTCTCCTATAATATCCTTCTAGGGAGACCGTGGATTCATGAGCATAACATTGTACCTTCAACTCTCCACCAATGCTTCAAGTATGTGGATTCCCAAGGAGTTGTGAAGACTGAGTTTGCTGATATCAATCCTTTCAAGGGTGTCGAAGCTTATTTTTCTGATTCAAGGCTTTATAAACAAGAGCATATGAAAGAGATATCAGACATAGCTGAAGATCAATCATCTACTGAGGATCAGTCTATTAATGAAGATCTTTCAGAAGAGCAACCTTTGAAGATAATAGTCAAGGGACGAATTCAATCCCAATCTGTCAATGATCAACCTTTGATAATCAAGGTTAAAGGAAGAACTCAAGCTTCATCTGAGGAGTCAGTAAATATTCCTGCTAAGAGCTAAGTTCAACCTTTTATGATCAAGGTCAAAAGGCGTACTTCTTGTACGAATGATCCAGAACCACCATTGATTGTCAATCTTGACAAATCTACGCAGAAGACGGATAATTGTCCATTAATGATTAATCCGAAGTATAGCAGTCAAATTGTAAATGATGTAAATATTGATCATTCTGTACTTTTTGATATCAATGAAGATTTCCTTTTCGAGTATATGGCTGTCAAGTTTATTGAAAGGATGACTTTATCTTCTGATAATCAAAGTCATCAGTATAAAGGCGACATAGAACCAGAAGAAACTTTATACATTAACTATAAGGAAAATTCCTTTCCTCTTCAAGTTGATGTCGGACCTTATGCTCAAAGGTTCCTAACATCTTCTCCCTATCTTCTTCCTGTAGCAGCTTCATCACAAGCTTACGTAACTTTTAGACGTCACAAAGAATCTTATTTCGTGGTTCCGTCTGATAAGAAAAATAAGCGCCAAATTATGTTTGGCCTGGCTAGAAATATCCCTATTGTTCAGACAGATGATCTGAAAGATAAAGATAAAGGAAGAATCCGAATTGACAAATATAGTCAATAATCTATCAAGATTATCCAGAATATGGGATATAATTTGAAGACTATACAAGGTCTCAATCAAGGCAAGGGTAGACGACTACCATTATATGGTGATCCATTTTACCAGAAGTCTCGTCATGGGTTGGGATATGATCCATCCCACATGTTTAATGACGATATACAAGAAGAATTCTCTTCTAGTTCATCGCAATCGTCAGATTCGGAGGAAATTCAATTCATCAAATCCGATATGTCTCGTTCCTCATATGATGACTCTGAACAAATATTCTCAGTCAATATGGTTCAAATTGATGGTAAATCTGAGCCATTTGAGAATGATCCTTGGGCTCAACAGATGGACACTCAGTGAGAACTTCATTTTGAACAACGACAGCCACCTACAGAGGATGAGGTTATCCAGATTGATGTTGGAGATGGAACTACGTCCAAACCAATATTCATCAGTAAGAACCTTTCTGAGGATGAAAAAGAAGAGTTGATAAAATTGATCAAAGAATATATTGATATCTTTACATGGAGTTCTGAGGATATGCCAGGTCTAGACCCCAAAGTTGCTACTCATAAACTCAATATTTTACCTAATATCAAGCCTATAAAACAACTGCAACGGCGCTTTAGACCAGATATGATGGATGCAATTGAAGCAGAAGTCAAAAAGTTGATTACATGTGGCTTTGTTCATGAAGAACAACACCCGGATTGGGTTGCCAATATTGTTCCTGTTATGAAGAAGAACGAAAAAGTCCGAGTTTGCATAGATTATCGAGATCTTAATGCGGCTTATCCAAAAGATAAATTCCTACTTTCCATTACTGATGTCATGATAGACAATACATGCGGTTTTGAACGCATGTCTTTTATGGACGGATTTTCAGGATACAATCAGATCAAGATGCATCCAGAAGATAAGAAGCATACTTCTTTTCGAACACCTCTTGGGGTTTACTGCTATACGGTTATGTTGTTCGGTCTTAAAAATGCCGGTGCCACGTATCAACGGGCTATGAGCAACATCTTTCAAGAACATCTACGAAAAACAGTTGAATGTTACGTAGATGACATTGCTGTTAAAAGTCGATCAAAGGATGACCATATTCAAGACTTAAAGACAGTATTTGAATTGATGCGTCAACATCAATTAAAAATGAACCCTACTAAGTCTTTCTTAGGGGTTTCCAGTGGCATGTTTTTAGGATTTGTCATTACTTCTCAGGGTATCCATGTTGATCCTGATAAGGTTAAAGTAATTCTCGAAATGCGTCCTCCTCGTAATCTGAAAGAACTCCGTGGTTTCAGGATCGTATTGCTTATATCAGAAGATTTATATCTAATCTTTCTGGGAGTTGTCAACCTTTCTCCCGTCTATTAAAGAAAGGTGTATCATTTGTTTGGGATAAAGCGTGTCAGAAAGCCTTCAATGACATTAAGCAATACCTTATAAATCTACCTGTTCTAGTACCTCCAGTGGTAGGAAGACCATTTTTGCTATATGTTTGAGCCTTGGATCATTCACTTGGCGCTCTTCTTGCACAGAAAAGTGATATGGGTTATAAACAAGCAATATATTATCTGAGCAGAATGATGGTCGGAGCTGAACATAGGTATACTTCTATGGAAAAGGAATGTCTAGCCTTGGTTTTTGTCGTCCAAAAGACAAGACATTATGTGACAGGACAGACTATTCATGTTATCTCCAGAATAAATCCCATTCGGGTATTGATGAGAAAACCAAGCATTCTTAACTCCCGGTTAGCTACTTGGGCGATGTTACTCACTCCTTATGACATGGTTTATATACCTCAAAAATCAGTAAAAGGTCAAGCATTAGCTGATTTCTTAGCTGCTCACCCTATACCTGAAACATCGAAGTTATATGAGGACATTCCAGATGAAGTCGTGGATTGTAACATGACTTTGAAGAATGACATATGGCACTTATATTTTGATGGAGCATCACGAGTGGGACCTAAAGGCAATATTGTCTCTGGGGTAGGAATCGTCTTGGTTTCTCCTGACAAAATGGTCATATACCGTGCCTATTCTCTCAATGAGCCATGCTCCAACAATGTAGCAGAATATAATACTCTATTGATTGGTCTCCAAGTAGCAAAACAATTGGATATTGAGTTCCTAGAAGCTTATGGAGATTCTTAATTGATTGTTAATCAAGTTAGAGAGACTTATGAAGTCAGAAATCCTGATCTCATCCCTTATCATCAAGTGGTAGTCGAGTTGGTCCTTTCATTCAAAGGATTCTTTATTGAATTTGTACCATGTTCTCAGAATGTGAAGGCTGATGCTCTTGCTAGCTTAGCTGCAGACTTGGCTGTTCCAATCCGAAGGCAAAATATAATTACTTTGTTGGACCGAGACTTGTTCTGTGTCAAAAATAATCTGTATATTGAACAAAGTTATGCTACAGAGTCAAGTTCTCAGCAGAAGGATTGGAGAACTCCATTCATTGATTATGCAGTTCATGGGATTTTGCCTGAAGATCCAAAAGAAGCTGCATCAATTAAGAGACGATCATTTCGATTCTATTATGATTCGTCTTTACATATGCTATACCGTCGTTCATATGATGGACTCTTGCTGCGCTGTCTCTCAGAAAGTGAAGCTAAACAAATGCTGTGATAATCTCATGATGGTGTTTGTGGTGCTCATCAACCGGGTCCTAAATTATAAGACCGCATTCGAAGAATGGGACATTATTGGCCTTCTATGATAGCAGATGCTGTAGACTATGCCAGAAGATATAAAGCATGTCAGATTCACGCTGATTTTATTCATCAACCGTCCGAATTTCTACATCCTACAGCAGCCTCTTGGCCCTTTGAAGCTTGGGGTATGGATATCATTGGTCCTATTAACCCTCCTTCTGTTAAGGGACATCGGTTTATATTAGCTATAACCGATTACTTTTCTAAGTGGGCAGAAGCAGTTCCCCTTGCTGAAGTGAAAACATCTAATGTAATCAGCTTCATCAAACATCATGTCATTTATCGCTTCGGAATTCTTCGACGAATAATTCATGACAATGGACCACAATTTGCCAGTCAGGCATTTTTTCGGTTCTGTGATAAGAATCGAATTCAAAATCTGGCTTCTACAGCTTATAATCCAGCTGCTAATGGTTTAGCCGAAGCTTTCAACAAGACGATCATCAAACTTCTCAAAAAGTTTGTCTCTTCTAATAAACGTGATTGGAATGAGAAACTTGAAGAATGTTTATGGGCTTATCGAACAACAGTCCGGACTCCTACTGGTTTTTACACCATTCTCATTGGTTTATGGATGTGAAGCTGTCCTCCCATTGGAAATACAGATTCCATCTCTTCGAATAGCTATTGCTAACGAGCTAACTACAGAGAATAATGATCGCTTACGACTCCAAGAACTTGAAGGATTGGACGAAAAGCGTCTTTAAGCACAACAGCATATTGAGCTATATCAAGCCCGTATATCTCGAACTTTCAATCGTAAAGTTAAAGAGAGGGTATTCAAAGTTGGCGAACTGGTATTAGCTATTCGAAGACCGATGGTGATGACCCATAAAAGCAAAGGGAAATTCCAAGCAAAATGGGAAGGCCCTTATGTAATTGAGACCGTGTTTTCTAATGGCGCCTATCGGTTATCAAAGCCCAATGGAGATCTACTCATGATGCCGATCAATGGCAAATTTTTTAAGAAATACTATGTATGAAGAAAAAAAAGACAGAATAAAAATAAAATTTCTTTTATTATTATTTTTGTTCAAGACAAAAGATTAAGGACGAAGGCCGCTACCTTCGCCTTCCTTATTGAATACATAGTCAGCCAATGCCTCGAAGGCATCGTTGCCTGAGTTCATAAAAAACTTGCAGGCAGCCATCCTTAGCGCTTCTTCTTCAGGAGTTTTTCCTGGCTCTACTAAGAAAGCAAGGATGTCTTGGGGTGGCTTGGGCGTAGAAGAGCTTTTGCCTACTTCGGTTGGGCCTGTCACTATTGGCTCAACGGGGCACATCCCAATGATGTCCTCAACTTTTCTGGAGACTTCATTCTTTTGCTGTACATCCTCGGAAGACATTTCCAATAGAGGAGTGGAAATAAGAATGAAATGTTATAGAGAGTTCTCACCTATTTATAAGAGAGATCTATTAATGAACCGGTCTTTAAAAAATTGAAAATAACTTTTCATTCCCGAAAAGGCCTGTCTGTTCGTTACATCATATTCATCCATTTAATTATGGAATTGAATTGTTCTTTCTTTTTCCGAAAGATATGTTGGTTCGTCCATTTTTCATCAATATTGACGTATATCCTCAATGACATCTGTCTTCTTATTCCCCAGCTACCAAGGTTTGGTTAAGCTGATTTTTTGTCTCTTTGGAGAGGGATTTTAAATCTTCTATCTTATCAGTTGATTAAAAAGTGGGATTCGTTATTTATCATATTTTTATGACCTCTGGATAAATATTAAATCTACTTGCTTTTCTTATCTATCATGTCCGTTTGACCTCTGCATAGATATTAATCTAATTTTTTTTGAGTTCTTACATACTGTCATGTCCATATTACCTCTGATAGTATTGTATACTCTAAAACAGAAAACAAGATTTCATTATCTATCATGTCCATATTATATCTGGATAGATACAAATCATTGAGCATAGAAGACTTGTCATTTCCATTCTCATATCATCATAAAAGTCTATTACATTTCTTAGACTTTCTTACAAATCATAATGGAAATCTATTACATCTTGGATTTTTATTCTATACAACAACGATAACCTAATAGAGATCTATTACTTCTTTGGATCTTCTTTGTCGGATTCGTTGTTGGTGTCAATTCTAATAGTGATTCATATTTCGGGAATGGGGATTATGAGAGCAAGGAAACAAAGTAAAGTTCTCTCTCTCCCCGAAGAACCCTATTTATAGGGAAGTTTCAAATCGGTTCAAATTCCAAATTTTACGCCGACTATTGGATATCCCCACTTTTACGCGGATGACTGTTGCGTATCCCAAATTTTACGCTGACTGGTCAAATCTCAACTTTTACGCTTCTGTTCAAAGTATTTCAAATTTTGAAGATATTTAAAAACTTTGAAGGGGATCTTGTAGGAGCGTAAAAAGTGCTTCATAGAATGAGTCAAAGAGATAGAACATTCCACTCAAAATGATCCACTTTACGTCTTGTAGGAGCGTAAAAAGTGCTTCATAGAATGAGTCAAAGAGATAGAGCATTCCACTCAAAATGATCCACTTTACGCCAAAGACAGGCTAATCATTTTACGCCATGGTCAAGATAATAGTTTTATGCCAGCGATAAGCTAGCCACTTTATGCTGTACAAAACTGTCAAGTCTTGCATTTAATGCAAAGTCTGACATGATGATTTGCTGACGGCGTATATTACAGAATTCAAAGGGATTTGTTTTACACAGAGACCGATGTTGTCGTTTAGATATGGACTGAGCTATTTTACGCTCACAATACGGCTTCTTTTATGCATGGAGACTATATGAGATTTTACGCTCAAAAGTTGACGTGTGCATAAAGTTTATTTGGGCTACTTTTACGCTCAAGGTTGTTTAACAACCACTTTACGCGGGAAGTCCATGTCAGGGCTATTTTATGCCTAGTCTACTGCTTTACGCTCAGAGTATATTTGGGTTATTTTTACGCCCTACCCTTCTTGACCAATTTGGAACATGGTTTGCCTACATGGCTTTCATGCCACATATCTCGAAGAACGTGTGTACGTGCACCCTATTCTTATTGAAGTGATGGGACACGTGTTAACGTATGCAGAGGATGACTTCGGTCATGGGTGGCAGTTATTAGCGTAAAGACGAAACTTTTGCTGAGTTTTTACGCACAAGAAGCTAAGTCTATAAATAGACTTATTTTTCTCATATAAAAAAGAGACAGAGATAGGAGGAGAAAAAACAGAGAGATTAGAACTCAGAGATTATTCTCCAGAGCATTCTTCTTCAACCTTTCTTTTAGAACAGAGTGAAGCAAAGCAGGAAAGCATTCGGCCTTGCCATCAGTGCCCAAGTGTGTCGATACCTTTCTGGTGACTTAGTTCTTCCAGTTGTTCATCTTCAAGCAGTGATCTTCATTATTATCATATGGTCCAAGGAACAAAGTGATCGCCTTCAGATCAGACTTCCATAGCAATACTTCCCAGAACAATTTGTACTTCTTGTACTTTTTCTCGTTTTATTTTCAAAAGCCAATTTTTCTGGCATTTTGTTAAGTGAAACATGATCCTGCTAGCCTCTGACAATCGAAAAATTTTATGCTTTGAGGTCCCTGGTATCCTGATGGGACCATACCTGAGATTACTGCTCCTGAGCCAAATGCCCATGCGTTGGAAGTTTGTTCTTAACTGAATGAACACAGTAGTATGGTTAGATTACCTTATTGTTGTCTTGTCACTTATATTCTTTGTGGCATATTTTGTATTCAGTATTTATGGCATGTTCTTCCTGTATCTTGTTACATCCCTCTGAGGACCTGGTTATCTCTCCAAGTGTGTGCTTCTATAATATTGTAGGTGTTCTAGCCGAGGCCGTGATCTTCTCCATCCTTTCGAAAATGATTGCACTTGGCCCGTCCTATTATTTCATTTATTCCTTCTTGTACATTTTATTTGAGATAGTTGGTAGTGGACCTTGTCTCCGCCCGACTTTTGTACAAATTATAATTCTATGTTGATTCCTATTTTATATTGATTCTTTTATTATGGATGAGATTAGTATCATGGATTACTGCATTTCACAGCTTATGCATACATACGATGGTTCCATATATTGGAGTATACTTCGTATATATGCAGCTGGCATGGATACGTACCTAGTCCTAAGTATTTTGGGACTGTGGCGTTACATGTTTTTGTGGTGGCCCATGCAGGTCAAGTTTGTCACTTCGGTTACATAATTGTACCGATGTGAGCCTGCAACATAGGATTAGAATGTAGGAATCTTATCCATACAACTTGACCTCTTTCCTTGGCTTCAAATTTCGAACTCTCGCTCGACTTCCTTGAATTGCATCTTGCTTGATTCCTTTCTACCATTGATTCTTATTTTCGTGCTTAGTGTCAACTAGGAAGATGACTACACTAATATATGCTCATAGGTCAAACACATGGCTAGAATGGTTTTATTGGTAATTGGAATACGTTTAAGATTATAATTGAGTTTAAAAGTTTTTTTAAGTGTGATTTAATGATTAGTAATTTGTAAAGTAGGATATTACCACGAAAAGTTTTAATCTTGGGATTTCTAAATAGTAAACACCATAGGATTGATACTACAGGAAGGAAAAATAAATAAATAAATAAATAGCTAGATTCTTTATACCATTGATTTAAGAAATTGATTGGATTTTTGAGTTTTGATATTTATGAATTATGGAGTTATAGTTATACCTCTTTGATCAAATATAAAATTGATTTAGTTTTTTTGAGTTGTGATATCTATGATTTATTAGGTTATAGTTATACACCTTTGAACAGTTATAAATTGGGTTTGAAAATGATCTTAGATTTCAAATGTGGTTGTAGAAATTATTTAAATTTGCGTCGTACAACTTGCGATTTTCGTGTTTGGTAAATTTTGAATTTTAAGTGGAAGTAATGATGGTGAATTTTGGTTTAAAATATTTGAAGGTTATGAAAACGATTTTTGAAATTTTTAATTTTAAATTGTGTCCTATGATGGAGGATTTACAAATCTATTTAGATTTTTATTTTTTAAAAAAAATAATTTTTATGACTAATAAGATTTTTGAAAATTTAGTTTAATATTGGATTGCTAATATTACAAATTTTTGGAAAAAATGAAAATAAAATAAAAATATATTAATGATGTGATAATGTTGTTTCGATTGATCAAATAAAGTTACCATTTAAAAGTGGTGATTATGTTGGAATGACTTAGTATGAATAGAAGTTATAGTTGATGAGTGCATTAGAATATTGAGCTAAAATTTTGAGATTGCTTTGTAATGTGCTAGAAATTTTATCTGGGGAGCTATTAATTTTTGTAGAGTTTTAAAGTTATGATTGATTATGGATATTTTATATAGATTCATGATTTATGAACTCTTGGGTTTAAAAGTTGAATGGAAAATGTAAATTTTGAAAAAGTCAGTAGTAACATGACAAAAGTTTGCTTTGAGATTTATGAAAGTGATTTAAATTTTTGTCATGATTAAATTTGAACGGCTTGGAGTGAATACAAATTTTGGTGGTTTATTTTTGAAAATTTTATTAAGAAACTTTTGGAGGAAACTTGAGTTAAAATTTTAATGGTAGGCCATCAAGATTGCTCTAATAAGATAGATGTACTCCACACTAATTGCCATATCACTTGTAAAACCCCTAAAATTCTACTATTTTTTTATTAATAAATTTGGTACTGATTTAAAATTTTTGTATTGTACGTCGCGTAGTCGTATTGTACGTCGTGCGCAAAATTTCATTTTTTGAATTTGCTCGACGAGTGCGAATATGTGCGAGCATACATATTTTAGAAAAATATTTTTTTTCTAATTTTATAGTTTCAAAATAATTTATATAATAATTATTTTAGCTATCGTACCAAACTTTCAAGCTCATTATTTTATTTATTTTATTGGTAGAAAGCCTTTCGTTTATAACAATTATTGATAATATTCTTGTGCATACGCATATATTTCCTAAATATTTTACTAGTCTATTTTAAATAAAAATGTAATTTTCGAAATTTATTAATATTAATATTTTAGTATTCAAAAAGATATTTAAAAATATTTATTATTTTCGAAATTATTATTATTGGTATTTTTGGAAAATATATTTGAAAATTGTGTGGCCATTTTAAATCTTGATTTGAATTTATAGATTTATCTAAATAGTTAAATATTTGAAATTTGATTTATTCCATTTGATTTTAAACTAAAAATTTAATTAGATTTAAATTGGATTTGTATTTGGATTTGGATTTGATTGGTTACGAATTATCTATTTTTGGGGTTTAAATCTTTTCCTAATCCTTATCTTAATGGAAATTCCCACATCCTATAAATAGGTAGGTACTCCTCAAATATTTCTCCACAAGCCATAATTATTCCATAAATAATTCTCCAACCAACGTGCGTGCATCGTGTCCGTGTTCCACCATCAAATTCTTATTCCAATTCTTTTAGAAACACAATTAATCTTTCGTGTCGACATCCCCGACACCATCAAATTCTCAAACCTAAACCTAACTCGGCCATCCCCGGCTGCCTTTCTATTCCTCGGCTCGACTATCACCCCCGCCGTAGTCGTCGTCTCCTCCACCCGTTCCCCTTCACCACTGTCACCGCCGTCCCAACCTCGTAGCACCCTACCACAGCCATCAACAGAACCACACCTCGCCGCCAACCCAGCACACCGCCTCGTCATCGCCCGTCCACCGATCCCTGTCCAATCTCAGCCAACCCGACAAACAACCCTCGCCACGGCCATCGCTGGCCGTAGCCTCCCCGAAACAACCCCCGTCAGGACCGACAACCCCGAAACCCGAAACCCCAAAAATTAAAAACAGCCACCGCCACTTACCCCTACAGCCGTCGACCTTCTCGCCGTGGTGCCGCCTCCAGCTGCCCGCGCGAACGAACCCCTGCCCACCAGCCTTCGCGGCCAGATCCGCCGCCTCCACTGCCTTAGCTGAACGACCCAGCCAGCCTTCACCTCCCCGCCGCTTCCACGAGACCGCCGCCTCGACGCCGGGCCGACCCCACCTGGTCGCTACGCCAACGCCGCCTTCACGAGCTCCGCTCCGCCGCGCTGCTCGCGGACGACCGCCGCTCACCTCTCTTCCCCGTCACTCATCTCCTCTGCACAATCCGTCGACACCGGTCCTGGCTGCCTCCCCCACAGCCGGCGACGGCAGCACCTCCACGAAACCCTCTCTCCGTCGAACGCCGCCACCGCCTCCCCTCTTTTTGCTCCGATCCCCACTCCCCTCTGCTCCTCGATCTCCCCGCTCTCTCCGCGCCGCTCGCCGACGAGCTCGGCCGAGCTTCCCCTCGTTTCCTCTCTCACTTCCTCTCGAAACCCTCTCCCTCTCTCCTCAGTTTCTCTCTCCCTAAATTCTTCCTGACATTTTACAACTCTGTGCTTTCTTATTCGTGCTGCTGAGAGCATCTTTGAGAAGACTTTTAGTATTATGTTTTATTTTGTTTCTTATTATTCTTATTAATATTATTATTCTTTTTACTATTATTATTATTATTATTATCATTATTAGTGTTAATGTTTTTGTTATTATGCATATCTTGGAAATAGTAGTAGATTGATATATTATTGTATTTACTAGCATTAGTGTTATTATTGTTTTAATAATATATATCTATACTATTTTTTCCAAAATTATTTAGTAACAAAAATATATGGTTTAGGGCTTGAGCCCTACACTGATTTTTAAATTGGGTTTATAAGCCCTAAAATATTGCTATATTATTTTATATTATTATGTTTTCTTTTAGTCTAAAAGTTATATTCGATAAAAGTTAGTTTTTATCATAAAAAATTGTTTTTCTATATCTTCAAGTAATTACTTAGTATTTTGAATACAAGAAATATATAGTTTTACTTATAAGTGATTTTTAAATATAGTTTTATTTATAATTGAATTTCTAATATAGTTTTCTACCTATAAATTCATTTTCACAAACTTAGGGTTTTAGCCTAAAGTGATTTCTATTTTAATGTATTTACCTAAAACTTCTTTCGACTAGTGTAATATATTTTTAAAAGTATTATAAATATTTTCTAAAAATGGTATATTTTATTTATCAAAATTTCCTTTCGATTATCCTTTTGTCCGCGACTAAGCCCGTTACTCCCAATCCCTCACCAATTCTAGACTACCCTATGTCGACCCTAACTAATTTGATCCTTCGGACCCGATGGAACCATCCGTGCCAATATCTGAGATCACCTTGCATAATTGTTGCACAGAAGTCGCAGTTCGTGCCATATTGAGCATTGTAGTACACCAGGCGTCCTACCAGGCAAGATACCTTACCATTTTCTGTTTATTTATTTTAGCTCATAATTCATGCATTATTTATTTTCTTTATGCAAAATAAACTGTGATACATGGCATAACCTGTTAGAACTTATTGTTCATGTATATTTCCTGCTATGTATTATTTTTCTTACACATTAAACTTAGATTTAAGGGACCACTTTGTGTGTTGCATTCATTGGCCTTGACACGTCATACCACGAAGTTGTGCGTTGCATGTAGAATACGGACGTACGTGATTGGCTGGCCACCAGTACGTACAAGACGTGCGATAGAAATAATCGCTAATAGAGATTGCATGCTAGTTTGACTTAGCGGTTATAGAGATTTCTGTTGTAGATACAACATAGTAGGCACTGGGTGGGAAGAACAGTTCCTTAATGTATGGGTCATATATGCACTGTCCTGATTGCCGGTTATCTCCAATGGAAGGTACGGTCCTGATAGCCGGTTATCTCCAGTGGGAGGTACGGTCCTGATTGTCGGTTATCTCCAGTGGGAGATACGGTCCTAATTTCTGATATTCCTGATCCGGCCCATGCGTCAAAGGTTTGTTCTTTATTGCATATTCACTATAGTACGGTTAGTACCCTATTGCATGCGTCCCTTATTTATTTGAGCAATATTTATTCAGTTTATATGGCATGATATTATGTGTCTTGTTACGTCCCTCTGAGGACCTGGTTATCTCGCTAGGTGTGTGCTCTTGTCTTTCGCAGGTGTTCTAGCTTTAGCCGTGACCATCTCCATTCCTTCGAGGATGATTGCGCTTGGATCGTCTTTGCTTCGCTCACCAAAAACTCATTTCTTTTCTCATGTATTTTTCCTTTACTTGTTGGTAGTAGATTTGTCTCCGCCCAACATATTGTATCAAGACAATTCATTATCATTATATGATATCTTTTATTCATTTATTTTGTGTGGATGAGATTATTATGGTTCTACTGCATTTTACAGCTTATGTATTCATACGAGGTTTTCATATATTGGAGTATATTTCGTATGAATACAGCTGGCATGTCTACGTTCCTAGTCCTATGTATTTTGGAACTGGGGCGTTACATCACTCATGACCATGATAGTAGTATGTACACAAGTGTTGTTAGTCATCTACCAAACTATGCGACTGTATCCCAATCTTGACTTACTCGACCTTCCTCGTGACCTACTAACCGTTTGCGGATTGAGTAACAAATTGATCGCTCCTTGACTATATTCATCTAGAAGACTATCTTTTCACTAGAACTGTGTCCATAAATTATTATTTTACTGGATTCCTTAACTAATTTTATCTCATGCTTTAACTTGATCTCCTTTATTTTGTGCATAAATTGTCACCCTATGAACTCCCACTTTCTATTTTTGATCATTTGGCGTCCCTTACCGTGACTTGGATATTTGGAGTACAACACTAGACTTTTCCTTCCAACAAATTTTATATGTAAGACCCAGACGGGCACACCTTCATGTAGATATATCATGTCCCACTAAAATGCGTCTCCTTGTACACTATTTTCTTGATATGACTTTATGGTCAAATGACCAAACTATAACCTCTACCATGACACCAAAATACTTTCCGACTTCAATTAAGAGATCCAACCTTGACTCAATCCCTTAACCCGATAAGTGATTTTGTTCTACTTAGTTCCTTAAATGCTTAAATTTGTGCTTTATCTTGATTGCTTAACCCATTGTCCCATCACACTACTAGTTTAACTCTTGTAAGTTGGGTAGAATACCTCACCACCTAACAAACCTTTTTCCTTGTGAACCACATTGGTAGGTTCACTTAGACTCTAAATTCAGACGACCCTTCTACCAAGCCATAAGTGAAGAATACTATGACAACTGTATAGGCCCACACTTCGGACAACACTTGATTTTAAAAGATCTTGGACTAATTAAATTCCTTCGATATTACCTCCTTTACTTATATTTCTACAACCTGATGTTGCTAATTTAGCCTTGGTTTTGCAAGCTTATCTTTTTTGAGCTTGATCATGACATATTTTATTGGGTGCACCCACTGACATATTGTCTAATCAGAGCCGGTGCATGATGGTCTGATCAACCTATTGTACTTTGGTTTGCTTTTCATGTATTATTCTACGTGGATGGAGACATAGTTAAACTTGCCTTAGAGTCTCATCCGACAGCCTTGGCAATTCTCTTTTGAATTATTTTCGTCGCCTATGAACCCCGTATTCGTACTCAATAGCACCGTCTTTGAAACCTTTGTTGTTCTTGTCTTTTACTTATTTTGGAAAGACAAGGCACTGTACTTGCTAGATAGACTCAAGGTATCATCTTTGGTTGCCCTATCAGTTATTTATACACGAAATGTAGATAACCACCGACCGACTCATGTGGTTATATCCTCGCCTTTAAATACTCCTCATTCCTCAATCCTAGAATTGTTATCGTGCCCTCCCAATTATTCTTGACCACTCGAGAATGATTCCAATCGTTCACTTAAATCCAACTCTCAACCAAGACGATTAGTATCCAGTTTTCTCTCAGGGAACCACATCTCCCAGTTGTCAAATTATTATCTTAGAACTACCAAATTCTTTGCTACTCTTTAATTTGTGTTAACCAAGTTTGTTACCTTCACTAGCGACCCTCAATCAATCCCATAACCTTGATGAATTTTGTGTGTGTTGAATTAACAAGTTCCTAAATGCATAGCTGTGTTGAACGCCGTTTTATCGCCTCCGCCAAAATTTAATTGTATTTTAGTATTAACGAACTCTTCTTATCCCTCAACCCTATCTACCCTATTAATCCTAAATTTCGAGGACAAAATTCGTGTAAGTTGGGTAGGATGTAAAACCCCTAAAAAAATTTATTATTATTATTTTATTTTTTAAAAAAGACTTAAAAATGAACTTATGCAATTTATGGTTTTTTTAATTATTAAAGAAGACCTTAGCCATTGTTGAGTTTTGGAGCACTAGATGACCATGACTTTTAGCATGGAAGTTGTAGCAGTGTGCCTTAACTAGTATATTAACCATGCTAGGGAAAGCCCAGCCATGGTGAAGTCCGAACTAGGAAAACCAGGCCGAGTTGTGAAATAACGCATTTAAAATATTTTTATTTAGATATTAATTTATATATTGATTTTTAGATGACCCGGTTTGTCCAAACCAGCCCGAAGTAGGCCCGAACCAAATTTAAGCCCATGTAAGCAGGTAGTGTGACCAAATGTGGCCATGTGGGCATATTTTAGGTATATACAAATATTTTCTAACTTATTTTAGAATTTTATGTACAATTTGTAATTATTTAATTATTTGTACAAAATATTGGTATTTTGTTATTAAATAATATTTTACAACATTGTACAAATTGTTCGGGACCCGAATTTGGGAGTGTGGTATGGGTTCATCAAAACCACCATTGAGCGAATTTATTATTTTATTATCATTAAAGTTATTTTTAAATAAATATATATGTTCACTCTACTTATATGTTATTATTATTAAATTTATTATAAAGTAAATTTATATATGTATATATATAGATGTGTTTAAATACATTAAATAATTTAGATAGATAATATTAAATTGTTATGGATATTTTATTGTGTGTAGTAGATATACACATATATAGATACTTATTTGAAAAGATTTGATAAGAAAAAGAAAAAGAAAAAAAAAACTATATATATGGTGGTCGGCCCCACAAGTGGGAACTGACCACCCAAGCACAACACAACAAATGAAGCAGCAGCAGGCGCCCAAGTGAAGGGGTCGCTCACCCCTTCCTGAGAACATATATATATATATATATATATATATATATATATATATATATATATATATATATATATATATATAAGTTTAGAAAACCCAAACCCTAATCAAATTCATTTCTCCTCCTCTCTCCTCCGCTCACCCCGTACCTCCCTCGGCGAGCCCTCGGCCATCAGCAACCCCGCCTCACGGTCGCCACGGCAACAGCGGCAACAACAACGAGAACACCAACAACCACAACAGAATTCAACTTTGAGGTACCTAACTTTACCGTGCGATTTCTCTCTCAATTCTTGTTCATTTTTTATTCTGTAAATTCGTGTAGAACGCCCACATGACCCTCTTCGAGATCCTCTAGGTGGATTTCGACATGGCCATCCAACTTGCTCGAAAAATCGAGACGAAGTTGGAGAAAAACTATTTTTCTGGATTATTAAAAACTGTTTTGAAACATCAACTTGTTGGCCACTTTTCTTTACGTACATTAAAATTTTGTAGGAACTAATTGAAGACAGTCAAAGACAACATAACCGAGATTGTAATGCACCTTCTGGATTCACTTTTCATCTAGTGTGTAAAAAGTTACACGTAGTTAAAGTTTTCAAAAAAAATATAAAATTCTGTTTTCATAAAGTAGAAAAACACCCCGATACGGCGTCCATCCCGATAAACCGGGCGACGTGGTCGTGCACTATATGCATCGAAAGGCGCGTATGGATGTTGTCGACGTGTGGAAACTGGCGAAACCCGATTTCGTTACATGTGCACGACGAAATTAGTGCGTATCCGTCGAGATATCTCTGTATTGACCTTTTGCAAACTAAGTCACAAGTTTGTGCACACTCATCAAATCACGACAAAACTTGTGCCATTAGACTCAAAATAATTTTCTGGTCCTGTATGTCAAGTTTGGTTCAAATCTGAGAAGATTGATCGGGACGCTATTTTGGCGGGCCCACAATCCCACTCAATGGGCAATTTTGTGCACAGCCCACCGGAATCCAAAATTGGACATACCATTGGGTTCGTCTCATCAAAACAAATCTGTAGACATGTAGTTTGACGACTTTAGAGACCACATATATTGGCACATATTTTGGTGCAAAGCGGGTCCAATGGTGGACATCGTTTTGACCCGAAATTACAATTTTGTCTCGGTTCTAGAATTTAACTTTCGGACAGGCGTTTCCTAGGCATATCTTTTATTCCAAACTCGTTCGTGATGTTTGTTACAGCATCCGGAGTCATCTGCGAGATTTAGCTTTTCTTGCTTCATTTATTTGTCTGTTCGAGCTACTGGATTATTCTCTTTTGCACATAACCTCAGGCAAGATACCTTGCCATTATACTGTTTATATTTAGTCTGTATTTATTACATATCACTGTTCATTTTTCTAGTTATTACAGTTCTTGATTTACTACATGCTCAGTGATTATTAGTTACTTTGTTACTATCCTTTGATTGCATATGAACCTAGAGTTAGGGGACTACCGTTTATAGTGTATTGCACATGTCTCGACACAGTTGTACCACGAGGATGTGTGAGATGAGTAGCATGTAGGGGTCCTTGCGTATGGGCTGATCCTCCATGTGCATGCGTTAGGGCTAACTGCTAATAGAGGCATGTTAGGAGACTTAGCAGTTAGTAGAGGTATATGAGACATGGATGTGACTCTGTTAGGCATTGGGTGGGAAGAACAATTCCTTAACGTATGGGTCCTTTATGAACTTTCCTATTACTGATCCTGCTGGCCTCTGACAATCGAGGAATGTTATGCTTTGAGGTCCCTGGTATCCTGATGGGACCATACCTGAGATTACTGCTCCTGAGCCAGATGCCCATGCGTTGGAGGTTTCCTCTTAACTGCATGAACACAGTAGTACGGTTAGATTACCTTATTGTTGTTTTGTCACTTATATACTTTGTGGCATATTTTTTTCAGTATTTATGGCATGTTCTTCCTATATCTTGTTACTTCCCTCTGAGGACCTGGTTATCTCTCCAGGTGTGTGTGCTTCTTTGATATTACAGGTGTTCTAGCCGAGGCCGTGATCTTCTCCATCCTTTTAAAAATGATTTCACTTGGCCCGTCCTGTTATTTTATTTATTCCTTCTTGTACATTTTATTTGAGATAGTTGGTAGTGGACCCTGTCTCTGCCCGACTTTTGTACAAATTATAATTCTGTGTTGATTCTTATTTTATATTGATTCTTTTATTATGGATGAGATTAGTATCATAGATTACTGCATTTTACAGCTTATGCATACATACGATGGTTCCATATATTGGAGTATACTTCGTATGTATGCAGCTGGCATGGATACGTACCTAGTCCTAAGTATTTTGGGACTGGGCGTTATAAATTTTATCTATATATTATTTGACCAGGGATAGAATCGAATAATGCAACTTATGGTCTGAGCACGTTGTAAGATAATGTCTAGCATGCGAATATGTTTGATGTTGGATGAGCAGCATGCTATCAGTAGAGATAGTGCAGTCATATTTGAGCATTGTGGATATGAGTATTGAAGAAGTGTGTTGAGTTTCGAGGAATAGGAATGATTTGAATTGAGTTGAGCTGAGATATTTAGTAATGATTGTCTACTGATTGAGATTGGATGTTATGTTGATGTTCGTTGGGATCATCGTGGTATGGATTATCCACTAGGGATATTGATTTAAGTATATGGATGATTGATTGATTCTGTACATAGTAGCTTTTTTCTCTCATTGGTGTATTGGATAACCCTAATAATATGAACTGGAGTTGAGTATGTAGGTATCGATGAGTCTGCCAGCCTTGGATGGGGTGGTGCAAAGTCTAATCTTAGAGTTATGCTTGATTAATACGATTTTGAAGTTTCTTATTGGATTTGGTTCAGATGATTGATAATGATGTCTGGCAGGTTGCGATAGTATTGGATACGAGATAAAAATGAATAACTTAATTGGGAAAATTTTTATGGGTGGAATATTGGACTGTAGTTTGAATTGATCAGATCGAATTTTGAATTGAGTATGAGGATTTAGTGGTGCTATTGGAAGTTTGTTCGAAAAAATATGTGAATGACTAACGATTTAAGAATTGTATTGCTCGATGATTTGAGATAGCCTAAATTAGTTTATTTGATCTTGAATTTGGATGAGTTGATCTATTATCGAATTTGGAAGATAGCATATGCTGAAACGAAATCGAGTTAGTGAATGGATGTTTCCTTAGTTATGTAAAAAACTGATAGGCATTGACTCGAGGATAATTGTGGCTGGATAGGCGATGGTTGTGTGACCAATTGAATTATTGAATTTATAGTATTAATGGATTTAGCGGGATGGAATGTTGAAGAATTGATGGTATTATATGTTTTGGATGACCTTGAGTAGAAAAACCTATGTATGGTATGAATGAATATGAAACAATCCCAGCTTGGTGAATGTTAAAATTTCTTCTGATTGATCATTGGGTCGAATGGTAAGACAAATGGATTAGGAGAATTTTGAATCGTTCTCTAATTTTAGCTTGAATTGATATGTGTAAGATCGAAACAATCAGTAACTACGATAATTGATATTACTTGTCGATTGACCGTAAGATGATTTTGATGATATAAGTGAAATGATGCATGGATTGGACGTTGAAGGAAGTTGCGATTGGTGAAAGGATTATTGTCAATTTTTGGCGTATGATTAGTAAATTTAATTTATGGCTTATGGTTCATGATGAAGATTTTGACTTGGAATTGGTAATTGAGATCTCGAACTTGGATTAGAGGAATGTATGAAATGTTTTAAGGATTGGATTATGCGAATTGTGTAACCTCCGATAATCGAATTTTGAATTTTATCGAATATTTTTTATTTATTTCTTATTTTCTGAATATTTCTAAGTCTTTGAATCATGAGTTTCAATAAAGTATATTTTTCGAAGACGTAATGTGCTATAGGTATAGTTCATGATTCTGGGGCATTAGTTTTGAAAAACTATTTTATGCGAAATTTATCATAAATGATTTTAGTTCATTTTCTTGAATATATACATATATATGAATATATTTTTAAGTAAATAAAGTGTTTGCCAAAATATAATTTTGTAAATAAATATATTTTTGACTAATAGAATTAAATGGATAGAAATGATGTTAGTGGTTAGCAATTAATGTGAGTAGTTAGTGTTCCACTAATTTTCAAATCCTATTATATTTTACAATTTTGCCCTTAGGGTTTCCACTCTACCTTATAAATATTGAACACTTTCCAATATTTTACAAGACCATTCCTAAACCAAAAAGAATTCCTACAGCCGCCATCTCCCCAACACTGTGTCGACCAAACATCCCAAGCCTCGGTTCCGGCCAGTGGCTGCCCGGGAACCCCCATTCCACAAAAAACACCGCATCACCATCACCCCAAGCCAGGGCAACCGACCATCACCATTTTTCCATTCTGCCACCACACGGTCGCAACACCACCGCTGATGCCACACTCCCACATCGCCACTCCGACGTGACTGCCTCCTCCACTCTTTTCCTCCACTACAACCACCCCATCCCTTTCTGACACCCCTCGGCCACCCTGGTAAACCACCGCCATCACCACTATCTACATTGCCAATACCACCACCAGCAGCACACCTGGCCCTGACTACCCACACACTTCACTAGAACCACCACCAATAACTACCACCACCACCCTCGGCCAGTAATGCCACCTTCGCCTGAGACAAACCATCATTCCCTCTTTCTTTGACACTATACCACCACCATTGGATCCCCCATATCAAACCAAAAATGACTACCAAGCCGCCCACATCACAGCGCCCCACTACCATCACAGTAAAAGAAGAGGGCGCAAACCACTGACCTAGCTTTGCTCGACTGCGTCCGCCGCCTGGCCTCATCGAGCTCGATCGCGTCTCCTCCCTATCCCGTTCACCTCCTGTAGCACCTAACCTCGTCGGCGGTCGCATCTGCCACTGCCTCTTCGTGCGCTGCATCCGGCTCAGCTGTGTCCATCCACCGCTCCTCTGTGTCCCGATGATCGGAGCCCCACCGCGGTTGTTCGCCATTAAAATAAGATATTTGAAGTAAACTTTGTATTTAATTACAAACAGAACAGAGTACACTATAGGACTTCGATGTAATCCAAGAAGTACACTTTTGTTTTTTTATCTAGGAACCGTGACGATAGATTGAGTGATAATTCTTTGACTTCATTGACGATCTGCCGATGATCTTACACTCTCTGAAAATCTGGGTTGCGCTGGAACATATAGTGACTTGAAAAGGATTGGAACTCTTGCAAGTGTTCTGGATGCTGAAGTGGTACTTAAAATCTTCCAAAAGTGGAGGGGAGGCTTCGAGAGGTTGAATGAATGAATGATTATCTATAGGCAGCAGAATGATCTTCTTGTCACGAACCGTTACCCAAATTGTTGGGCCGGGCCGACCCATGTCCAGCCTACGCTTGGTTAAAGCGTATTAAGCTGTTCTAAGAATAGACAATAAAGGATCTAAGCTGCTAACAGTTCTAATATCACATTTAAAGGTTCATCATAATACAGCATCTATAAGCGAAAGTAACATAAGCACAGACTTAATAATACACTTCTAAAGTATCAGACTGGAGACAAAGTGTCACCCTTATTTTCCCGTATTTCGTATTTATACTCGTAGTCGGATTTTGGCATGTATTTTTATTTTTCCAGACTTGCAGAAATTTGGGTTTTCTCGTATTTTAGGTTTCGGCTCGGCTCGATTTTAGTTGGTTCAGTTTGATTTTTAAACCCAATCGAACACCTTAACCTATACTCCACCCTCATTCCACCACAACCCACCCTCATTAAAATCCCCACCAACTATTCTCTCTCCTCATTACTTCCCTCATTAATTTCTAACTCCTTCTTCTTCTTCTTCCTTCTTCCACACAATACCCTACCCATAGGCAAGTGCATTTTGCCACCACATGAAGACCAAATTTTATTTGCCTATTAGCTTAATTAGATGATTTGGAACAACATTAGAACTTGACATTTTTGGAATCGGAGCTTGGATTCTCCTAGATCTAAGTTTTTACCATTTTTGGAATTTCTTGGGTTTGATCTACCAAACTTGGATTTTTGCTTGTTTTGATACTTCTATGTTGTAGAGAATCGAATTATACACAAGTTAGACTCTTGAAAATCCGGATTTCGCGTTGTATGGACCAAGTTGTGATGTTCCAAATTTTGAGGCCATTGGTGTTCTTCCTCTCAGCTTGAGGAAGAAGAAGACCCCTCCAGCCGCGCTGTTCAGCGCCGGGCTGCTCCCCGCCGCCCGTGCGCACTTTTTAGCACGCTGCTGGCCGCGCGCTTTGCTGGCCTGCGAGCCCCGTGCGCTTCGCTGGCCTGCGCCCCCCTGCGCGCCTGGCTGCTTGCGCCCGTGCCCCCTGCGCGCTCCGCTGGCCTGCGCGACCCTGCGCCTGGCTGCTTGCGCCCGTTCCCCCTGCGCGCTTGGCCCCCGTACCCCTGCGCGCTTGGCCCCCGCGCCCCCTGCGCGCTTGGCCCCCGCGTCCCTGCGCGCGCCCCTGCACGCCTGGCTGCTTGCGCCCGTGCCCCCTGCGTGCTCCGCTGGCCTGCGCGCCCCTGCGCCTGGCTGCTTGCGCCCGTGCCCCCTGCGCGCTTGGCCCCCGCACCCCTGCGCGCTTGGCCCCCGCGCCCCCTGCGCGCTTGGCCCGCGCGCCCCTGCACGCTTGGCCCCGCGTCCCCTGTGCGCTTGGCCCCCGCGCCCCTGCGCGCTTGGCCCCCACGCCCCCTGCACGCTTGGCCCCCCGCGCCCCTGCGCGCTTGGCCCCCGTGCCCCCTGCGCGCCCTGATGACCCCCTACATGCCCCGTGCGCAGTTGACCCTGTTGACCCCGCTCGCACCCTTGGCGCGCTGCTACCGTTCCCGAGCGCGTTTCTTGGCACCGCTTGCCCGAGCCCCTTGCCTGGCACACCCTGTGCCATGGCTTCCCCCTCCTGACCTTTGGTGTTCCCCTTGGTCCTCGGTTCTCTTGTTGATTTTGTTTTCTGAGATCTTGATGCCCACAGCACGACTTGACTTAACCCGACACGTCTTGACACGATTTTCTGTGTTTTTAATTTATGGCTAGCATTCTCTGATCTTGGCAGTAACTCGAGGTGGTATTTTATAACTTGTGGCGTTTAACTTGTAACCTGCAACCTGTAATCAATCTCCTGTAACTTGATATCTTGATAGTGGCCGCCGCGGCGCACTCTTGACTTGACTTGACTTGACTTGGTAATTGGTCGTACTTGACTTGCCCTGACACCGTGGGTGTTCTTTCTTGTTGCTTGTGCAAATCTACTTGTCTTGTCTCGCATCATGTCTAGGACGTGACTCCCTGGGTACCACGGCCAGGGACTCATATTAAATTGGATTAGGCTAATGATTAGATCAAACTAGAACATGGAGGATTTCCAGTCACAAGCAATCTCGTTATCTGGGCGCTTTAATGGACTTGTAGCTTGTCGACGAGTAGAGCACATTTCCAGCACACTGTCATGTATTGCACCTCTAAGTCACCTAAGGGTATATCGCCTCCTGGGCGATGTACCCAACCATACTCTCAACCCGCGGAAGGATAACTAGATAGTCTGCAGGGCTTGGGACTGGGAATTCTCAATTGCATCTTGTTAGTAATTAGGCTTGTGATAACCCTAGTTAGTTAAGGTAGTAAGCCGTAGTATTTGCTTGGCCGCTTTTGAATGGATGGTGTCTAGCCCTGTCTAAGTTTCGTTTAGTCCCTGTACCTGGTATCCCTGAGCATGATTATTTTACTTATTTTAACAATAAATGGGTAGAGACAATGTGTTATTCAGGCGAAGGGTTACGACCCCGGTCCTTGTTTGGTATACGGGTTGTAACCTGACTCCCGGAATGGTTCCACGTCCCTAGCCGTTTATTGACCCGCTGTACTCTTTAATACTTGTATTTTCCTTCCATTTTCTTATGTTCTAATATGCTGGCTTTGTTCTTATTACGTGGCCTCCTTTGTGGCACTTGCTCTTTCTGGGGTTTGACCCAGCTGGTTTTGTGTGGCCAGATTTCGGAGCAGCACCCGAGGATCTACCGAACCTCCAGCCCGATGGTGGCAACTAGAAGGAACCCGGGCTACGAGTGGGTTTTCTATTTTGTTTCGCTCACTCCATTGTAATATTATTCTTTTGAGGCGTTTAACCGACGAGCACTTGTTAGCTCGATGCATATTTACTTACTGTCTGCCTACGGGCTGTAAACATGATTAACAAATCCTAGGGTTGATCATGTATGACTAAACTCTTGCTAGTCCTCGTATTTTGTATGACTAGCTTCATGATCAGCAGAATATGTAATATTTGGGACGTCTTTTATTGTATATTTGGTGGTCTAACATCTTGTAACTATGTTACTTGCTTGAAATTGAGACAATAGGCTTGACCTTAAGAGACTATTGGCTTGTAGTAAACCCTCATATCTAGAAAGCCGCGACCGTATAGCGAGATGAATTCCATTTTAATATACGTAGCTGGCTATGTACGCCCCCGCTCTCCAGTATTCTAGTTCTGGGGTGTGACACAAAGTCCAGTGACTACAAGATATAGTCTAAACAGTTCAATAACTAAGCCAAAAATAATCTAAGCGAGACTACCAAGCGAGGTTACCTGCGGGGACTTCCTCGGGAGCAAAAGCCTGGTCCTCTGTAGTGGGTCCATAGAAAAGATCACAGAGCAAATCTTCCTCCCAAAGTATGCCTACACGTTATCCTGTCAGGACGGGTGCAAGTACTTGTACTACAAGCATATAATATTGATCATGTGATGGAAAAAGATGAAATAACATAATCATGGCATATCTTGATTTATCCAATTTTAGATACATTTCATCATGGCAATACATATTCCTTTTAAAGTTTAAAACTGTAGTAGGTGAGTGATCAGTCAATAGGTAAATAGGATGTACAGTGGTACATATCAATTTTTTGAAGTGTACATACGTACCCTTAACGGCATCGATGTATATCCATACACAAACGCGGGATCAGACATACGACAAAGGTACATATAGAATGTAACAGTGCACGGTAAATACATACGGAGAAGGGGGACATGATCACGTACTCTACTAACAGTTTTCCCTTAATCCATTTTTTAACATGTGAGTGATACGAGAACAGTATAAAGCATGGTGGATACTGAGAGCAGTATAAGCATGATAGGTACTGAGAGCAGTATAAAATATGGTGGATACTCAGAGCAGTATAAGGCATGTGAAACATGAAGAGGTATGACTTGCAGTTATCCAAAAAGCAGTATTTTAACATAATTTAATCACAGTTTATTGTTTATACGCAGTAAATAAGTTTGTAGGGGTACTTGCCTCGAGCAAAGCAAGAATAAGAATATGAAGATACAGATGTCCAGTGTCCTGTCAATAATGATATACAAACTCAGCCTCTAAGTTATGATTAAGATTACACTAGTGGTGTGACACGACTCCTAACTGGACACTAGCAAAATGGGGACCTAGCATAAAAGTCCAATGTGGGGTGATACTATATCTAAACCAACACTTAGGGTCCTTAAAACACAAGGATCACTTTAGAGTTTCACAAAAACCAAACATATAAAAATATATACTAATAATAATAATTAATTACGAATTAAGGATGATAGAAAAGCAAAAATCTACAGATGTCGTCGGATGATAAAATAAATATCACCAACGTGTCCAAAATGGTCAAATTAGCTAGGATAGCCTACCCATAAGTCCAATTTGGATACAGGGGTAAAATGGTAATTTCGGGTTAAAATGATATCCGTCGTAGGATACACTTTGCACCGAAAAATGTGTCAGGGCAGAAGTCTACAAAACTTAGAAAATTATATGTCCACGAATCCAGAATGATGATACGAACCCAACGGTATGTTCGAAATGGGATTCCGATGATCCGATCACAAAATGGTCCATTGACCTGGATATTGGTATCCGATTTGTACGAAAATGCGTGTCGAAGCCAAAGTCCACTAAATCTAACAAAGTATATGTCAACAAGTCCAGAATGACGATAAAAACTCAACGGTATATCCGAAATTGGATTCTGATGAGCCGATCCCAAAGTGACCCGTTGACTCGGACTCTGGGACCCACTTTGTACCGAAATACGTGCTAGGGCCCACGTCCTCCAAATCAAGCAAACTTTATATGAAAATGTGCCAGAATGACGCCATGAGTCTACTGGTGGTGTCAGAAATTGAATCTGGAGTCCCGGATTCAAAAATGGAATTTAACAAGTACAAATTAAAGAATTTGAACGACCAATTTTGGCGTCGAATTCGAACAACCAAACGTGCTTACAATGAAACAAAACTTAAGGGGTAGGAAGTTGTTTATACCTGCTATGCACAGGATCTGGTGGCACGCCAGACGGAGCTGCAACGGCGGAGTTACGAGCTGACGAAGTCGGCTCCACAAAACTGTCCAAAAATAGTACAATTTAAACGATCAACTTGGTGACCGATTTTGATCTATTAAACGACAAAATTAACGGACGAAACTTGAGGGAAGTGAAGAGCTATATACCGAGATTTTGACGGAGCAAATGGTGCAGCGATCCAACGGTCGGATTGACAAGAAAATACATGCAAAGTCGCTATCTCGGAACACCATTTCTGAGTTCAAAACTCGTGCGTCACGACGGGATTTCGTGCAAAATGCACGAATAGCCTATTGTGCACGTCGAAAACGTCGACGATGGCCGGGGAGGGGTCGCCCGAGGTCGCGAGCGGCTGAGGGGGTTGGCCGGTGGCCGTACGGTGGCCGCCGGCGCACGATGGTGGCGCGGCGGCGCGGCTATACGTGGCTGCATGCTGCTGCCGTTATCGCAGTTGCTGCTGCTGCATGGCACGGCTTACGGCTGCTGCTCGCTGGCCGAGGCGGCGGCGGCGCAGCGCCGGGTACGACAACGGCAGTGGGGGTGCTCGTGGTGGTTGATGGGGGTGGTGTTGTTCGGTGGTGGTGGTGACAGATGATGATAATGGTGGTGGTAATGAGCATGATGGTGATGGTGGTGTGTGGTGAAGTGAGGAGGAGAAGAAGGTGAAGGTGGTGGCTGAGGTGGTGTTGATGAAGGTGGTGGTGTCGGCTAAGGCATGGGGGGGCTGCTCTTGCTTTGGAGTAGGGGTGTGTGTGTTGATAAAGAGAGAGAGAGAGATAGTTGTATATATAATAGAAAGAGAGAGAGAGAGAGAGAGAAAGATATTTGAGAGAGAGATATTTGAGAGAGAGAGAAAATGAAGTCGGTCAAGAGTTGGGGGGGGGAGAGAGTTTGCTGGCATGGTGATGGGGGGGTTGTGTATGTGTGTTTTGAAGATATATATATATATATATATATATATATATATATATATATATATATATATATATATATGTAAGAATGAGAGAGAAAGAGATATTTAAAATAGGGAAAAAGAGAAATTATGGGGGGGTGTTTGGGTAGTCATGAGTGGACAACATGGAGCTTGGGTTTGGGTTCGGTTGAGCCGGGTCGGGTCAAAATCGGACATGGTACAATAATTGAATTTAAATAGGTATTTATGATCACGGGTAAATAAGTAACATGTGGGGACTCAAATAAATAGGACACAAGTATCATGTGGGTAGTAGGCTTCATGTGGGCCATGTCTATAATTTGGCTTGACAGGTTGGATCGATGTCGGGTCCCAAAATTAAATTGGAAGTTAAATCAGGTTTTACGGTAGATAATTAATTGGCGTAAATTGACCCAAAAGTTGTGCGAAGCAAATAAAGCACAAAATGGAGCGTCTGAGTGGGACACGAAGGTCATGGGTATAGAGCGTCTCGAGTAGGTCATGCATGAGAAGTTGGTTCTGAGAAAACGACTGGTCTTGTGCTTCCAAATTAAAAGTCACGGTAATGTGCAAACAATGATCGAAGATAAAAGTGGAAAATCAATTAATAATTATTTAATTGTTCAAATGGTATAAATTGACCCGAAGCTGTGCGATACAAAAAGAGCACAAGGGAACGAGTTTAAGTGGGACATGATATATCGAAACAAAGATAATCTTGTCTACTTCAAACTCATGAAGAGAGTTTCCAGAGATTGACATCTCTGATGCTCCAGAAGTCAAAGTCACAAAAAAGAACATTAATGATCAAAATAATTAAATAATAAATATTTATCAAAAATAGTTCATTTAGAAAATTTAAAATAAACCCTAAAATTCAGGAGGCTTACATCCTACCCACCTTATAAGAATTTCGTCCTCGAAATTAAAAATCACCCAATAGGTCAAACTATAACATGTAGGTGCTCTGGCTATAATACTCAATCTGCTACCCTTGTGATCATCACTTTCGTTTCTCTTTACAATCTTTTCGGTTCAAGCTCAACAATGGTCCTTCTATCATAAACTATGTCATATATCCTTTAGAATCTTCCAAACTAACATGGAACTTTTATGTATACCCTAAACTATAGGTCATTCTCTGGGTATGTTTATAAGCCAACAATGCTTGATCATCAACCATATTCCCAACCTTAATTGTAAATACTTGATTTCCTTATCACATCCTAAGTATCCTTATTCTATCAATCCACAGTTCCTTTGCATCATTTGTCATCAATCTTTTCCTACATTTTTTCTTGAAATTATGCGTTCAATTCTTATCCTTGGCGTAGACCCTTCTTCTTTTTACTCAACAAGTCCTCCGAATATAAATCTTCGATTTCAAACTCCCGATTTATTAATTACCAATGTACATATGTCTTTGCCTTGTTCCTTGTCTTTTTAACTGATATCTTCCTAATCTCGTACGCAATATTATAACTCATTCTAACTTATTCTATATCATTACACATATCGATCTATCCTCTAATCACATGTAATTAGCTTATAGATAACCAATAATCACTTGGTCATCAAAGTCCTACGAATGCACAATCCTCAAATTCTAAGAACAAGATTCTAATCCTTAATCCATAGTCACAACAATATAATATCTCATTACTCCATCTTAGATACCCTATCATCAAGTCATACTATCAATACAATCATTCTTAATAGTTTCCAAGTCTACTACAGTCAGTCACCCATACTTGTCCTAAAAGCTTAATCTAACAAATCCCTAGGAAAAGTACTTATCACAAACACACAATACATTTATAGTTATACTGTAGAATCAGTTAACAAGGTTTGGATATTTCGGTCGTCTATCAAATAGAAGGTAACAAGGCCTAAGACTAGGTCGAGCAATCCATAACAGTGTCCAAACAAGATAAAGGGTCAAGCAAGATAGAAAAGTTCGTCAAAATATCTCCAAGAACGGTACGAAGACAACAAGATGCATACGACGTAGTCGAGATAAAACTCGAGAACCATATATCTTCGCGATTAGGTCACATGAAGTTATTGCCAAGTCAATGTGCGTCTAGCTGAAATAACTTCTTTGTTCCGTAATACGATGGATGGCTGCAGTGCACAGCAGATAATACAGGTTCTTGAACTTATCTTGGCTAAAATCCATGAAATACTAATCAAATACACAGGGTATGGTTCAAGTAAGATCCGTAAAACATACGTAACCATGATGTCGTCACCTGAAGTCCTACCTCGCCAGTATTTCTCTGGCTACAAAACTCTCAATTCAGTAATACAAGGTTAAAATCTAATTTCTCGAACCTTCTTTGGATCAATCTATAAGGCGTTTCCAACAATTATCGAGAAGGACGAGAAGAATTACCCAAGAGGTTAACGAAAAAGGGTTTGGTCAAATCATAGGAAAGATGGAACACAAAAAATAATTATGTCCAAAAAGATAACATGAAAGCAATTCTGTTGGAGAGTCCTAGAGAACCTATAATCCTAGTTGTGGATGTAGATAGAACAGAGATAATCAAGACGGAGAAGAATGATGATAAGAATTTATTCTTGCTCATTCGGTCATAACGAAGTGAACCAAGTTGAGATATGATCTGATAACCATACACGTCTTCCTGAAATTATGTTGCCAGAATTTTTGCCACACTAGTAAGCTTAGATGTAATAAACGATAGAGTCAAAACTAAGGTATACACCCTATAATCATATTATCTAGAATTCTCGCCACGCCAACCGGTATGGCTGCGAGAAAATCTAAATTCCATAACTAAGATAAGTATACCCAAAATCAAGTCCTATATTTTTGTCATACCAGCTAATATGGCTGCGATAAATTCTAAATTCCATAAATAAAGCAGACATTTACCTTATCAGAATATATCACAATTTAATCCACAAAATTTATCACGATGCAAGATCAAAGTCAACAACGAAAATCAGAAATCAATTTCAACAACGAATTAAGGAAGAGCAAATGGAAATAAGCGAAAACAAATTTTGAGGTAAGATTAGAGTGAGATCCTCAGGGGTCATCCCAAGGGTACTATCCTAGTCAAAAATTGTAATCCACTGAATTTCAAGCAAGATACTAAATATAGTTAACGGTCCTATGCTGTGATGAGTTTTTTTATGTTACAATCCTAGAAATCCTCTAGGTGTTCTAAATATTGTTCCTAGTGTTAACAAATTATCCTAAGATCCTAATTGCTGGCATGCTTGGTACAATAACGTAACCAAACAACTTAAGTCTAGACCTGCATGGGCCGCCACTAAAAACTTGTCACGAACCGTTACCCAAATTGTTGGGCCGGGCCGGGCCGAGCCATGTCCAGCCTACGCTTGGTTAAAGCGTAGTAAGCTATTCTAAGAATAGACAATAAAGGATCTAAGCTGCTAACAGTTCTAATATCACATTTAAAGGTTCATCACAACACAGCATCTACAAGCAAAAGTAACATAAGCACAGACTTAATAATATACTTCCAAAGTATCAGACTGGAGACAAAGTCCAGTGACTACAAGATATAGTCTAAACAATTCAATAACTAAGCAAAAAATAATCTAAGCGAGACTACCAAGCGAGATTCCCTGCGGGGAATTCCTCGGGAGCAAAAGCCTGGTCCTCTGTAGTGGATCCATAGAAAAGATCACAGAGCAAATCTTCCTCTGAAAGTATGCCTACAACGTTATCCTGTCAGGATGGGAGCAAGTACTTGTACTACAAATATATAGTACTGATCATATGATGGAAAAAGATGAAATAACATAATCAAGGCATATCTTGATTTATCCAGTTTTAGATACATTTAAAGTTTAAAACTGTAGTAGGTAAGTGATCAGTTAATAGCTAAATAGAATGTACAGTGGTACATATTAAATTTCTAAAGTGTACATATGTACCCTTAACGGCATCGGTGTATATCCATACACAAACGCGGGATCAGACATACGACAAAGGTACATATAGAATGTAACAGTGTACGATAAATACATACGAAGAAGGGGGCATGATCACGTACTCTACTAACAGTTTTTTCTTAACCCATTTTTTAACATGTGAGTGATACAAGAACAGTATAAAGCATGGTGGATACTGAGAGTAGTATAAGCATGGTAGGTACTGAGAGCAGTATAAAACATGGTGGATACTCAGAGCAGTATAAGGCATGTGAAACATGAAGAGGTATGACTTGCAGTTATCCCGAAAGCAGTATTTTAACATGATTTAATCACAGTTTATTGTTTATACGCAGTAAATAAGTTTGTAGGGGTACTTGTCTCGAGCAAAGCAAGAATAAGAATATGAAGATACAGATGTCCAGTGTCCTGTCAATAATGATATATAAACTCAGCCTCTAAGTTATGATTAAGATTACACTCGTGGTGTGACACGACTCCTAACTGGACACTAGGAAAATAGGGACCTAGCATAAAAGTCCAATGTGGGGTGATACTATATCTAAACCAACACTTAGGTTCCTTAGAAACACAAGGATCACTTTAGAGTTTCACAAAAACCAAACATATAAAAATATATACTAATAATAATAATTAATTACAAATTAAGGATGATACATAAGCAAAAATCTACAGATGTCGTCGAATGATAAAATAAATATCACCAACGTCTCCAGAATGGTCAAATTAGCTAGGATAGCCTATCCATAAGTCCAATTTGGACACAGGGGCAAAATGGTAATTTCGGATTAAAATGATGTCCGCCGTTGGACACACTTTACACCAAAAAATGTGTCGGGGCAAAAGTTTACAAAATCTAGCAAATTATATGTCCACGAATCAAGAATGATGATACGAACCCAACGGTATGTCCGAAATGGGATTCCGATGACCCGATCACAAAATGGTTCGTTGACCTGGATATTGGTATCCGATTTGCACGAAAATGCGTGTCGAAGCCAAAGTCCACTAAATCTAACAAAGTATATGTCAACGAGTCCAGAATGACGATACAAACTCAACGGTATATCCAGAATTGGATTCCGATGAGCCGATCTCAAAGTGATCCGTTGACTCGGACTGTGGGACCCGCTTTGCACCGAAATACGTGCCAGGGCCCACGTCATCCAAATCAAGCAAACTTTATATGAAAATGTGCCAGAATGATTCCACGAGTCCACTGGTGGTGTCAGAAATTAAATCTGGAGTCCCAGATTCAAAAATAGAATTTAACAAGTGTAAATTAAAAAATTTGGACGGCCAACTTTGGTGTCGATTTTGACCAACCAAACGTGCTTACAATGAAATAAAACTTAAGGGGTAGGAAGATGGTTATACCAACTACGCACAGGAATAGGTGGAACGCCAGACGGAGCTGCGACGGCAGAGTTACGAGCTGACGAAGTCGGCTCCACAAAACTGTCCAAAAACAGTACAATTTAAACGGTCAACTTGGTGGCCGGTTTTAATCTATCAAACAAAAAAATTAATGGATGAAACTTGAGAGGAGTGAAGAGCTATATACCGAGATTGTGATAGAGCAAAGAGAGCAGTGATCAAACGGTCGAATTGACCAGAAAACACATACAAAGTTGTTGTCTCGGAACGCCATTTCTGAGTTCAAAACTAGCGCGTCACGACGGAATTTCGTGCAAAATGCACGAATAGCCTATTGTGCGCGTCGGGAACGTCGACGATGGCCGGGGAGGGGTCGCCCGAGGTTGCGCACGGCTGAGGGGGGTAAGCCGGTGGCCGTGCGGTGGTCGTTGGCGCACGGTAGTGGCACGACGGCACGGCCATACGCGGCTGCATGCTGCTGCTGCTGCATGGTACGGCTTGCGGCTGTTGCTCGCTGGCCGGGGCGACGGCAGTACAGCGTCGGGGCACGGCGACGACGGTGGGGGTGCTCATGGTGGTTGATGGGGGTGGTGTTGTTCGGTGGTGGTGGTGATAGATGATGATAATGGTGGTGGTAATGAGCATGATGGTGATGGTGGTGTGTGGTGAAGTGAGAAGGAGAAGAAGGTGAAGGTGGTGGCTGAGGTGGTGTTGATGAAGGTGGGGGTGTCGGCTAAGGCATGGGGGGCTGCTCTTACTGTGTAGTAGGGAGGTGTGTGTTAATAAAGAGAGAGAGGGAGATAGTTGTATATATAATAGAAAGAGAGAGATATTTGAGAGAGAGAGAGAGAAAGTGAAGTCGGTTAAGAGTTTGGGGGAGAGAGTGTGCTGGCATGGTGATGGAGGGGTTGTATATGTATGTTTTGAAGATATATATATATATATATATATATATATATATATATATATATATATATATATATATATATATATATATATATATTAGAATGAGAGAGAAAGAGATATTTAAAATAGGGGAAAAGAGAAATTATGGGGGAGTGTTTGGGTAGTCATGAGAGCACAACATGGAGCTTGGGTTTGGATTTGGTTGAGCCGGATCGGGTCAAAATCGAACATAGTGCAATAATTGAATTTAAATAGGTATTTATGATCACGGGTAAATAAGTAACATGTGGGGACTCAAATAAATGGGACACAAGTATCATGTAGGTAGTAGGCTTCATGTGGGCCATGTCCATACTTTGGATTGACAGGTTAGATCGATGTTGGGTCCCAAAATTAAATTGTAAGTTAAATCAGGTTTTACGGTAGATAATTAATTGACCTAAATTGACCCCGAAAGTTATGCGAAGCAAATAAAGCACAAAATGGAGTGTCTGAGCAGTTCAGCGGAGCATCAATATAGAGAGTGTCCCAAGAACCCGACACCATTGGCTCAGATAGCTCCAGGAGCTAGGGCTCCGGCTGGACAGCAGAGGGGACCACCATTGCAGACTCAGCAGTAGATGTTCGTACAACATCAGCAGTAGGCCAGGGGAGGCCAGCCAAGGCGGGCTTTCGCCATGACAGCCGAGGATGCTCAGGCCGTTAGAGATCTAGTTGCAGGTTCCGTTCTTTTGACTCAAATTCTGCAAATTACTGCCTTAAAAATTCAGTTCCATCTGTTCATTTCTGTTTCCTCATTGTTGATAAGTTTGATCTGGTGTTTCATTATAATTTAAATTTTCTTCTGAGATAAGTCGTATGGGCTAGGTCGCCTCGATTATGAGATTTTAGAATCCTCTAGGGTCATGCTAGCAGGCATAGTGAGGACATATAGTCGGATTATGGACGTATTTTTCGGGTGTAGGAATTTAAGATTTTTGCTGCCAAGCGCGCGGCAATGCGAAAATTTTAAATACCATAATTCTAGAGGTATGTACCATAGTTGAGAACTCTGTGATTATCGTAGCCTTGCTCACTGGCATGACAGAGATTCTGAGTATCATAATGATTGGATAGACGCATACGATTATCGATTGTATGATTTTCTGTGGTCACCTTATTTTAAAATTTTTGGATGATTCTTTTAAGGTGGATAGACTTATAGCATCCATTTGAGTGTAATTTTTAAATTTTATAAATTTAGTCATTTAATTCATGCTTTGATTTTTTAAGATTTTTATTATTTTAATTTTTAGCCATGACTTGTGATTTCGATATTTTACTATTGTTGGTTTTAATTTCGAGGACAAAATTCTTTTAAGGTGGATAGATTTGTCACCCCCAGTTTCCAGAAACAGGGGTATTTTTGTCTTTTTTTTATTTTTAGATTATTTTGAAATTATTTATTTATTTATTGTAATATTTTGGGGTTATTTGAGTCGGGTTCAAATTTCAGCTCAATCCGACTTGAAACGGGGACCCGGGGTAGTTTTGACCCTAGTGGACCCACACACTAGTTAACCATGGCCCATATGTCATTTATTTTGGTTAGTGACTAGGCTAATTTATTTGGATTAGGATTAATTAGATTAGTATGTTAGAGTGACCAAACTAGCCCCCGACTTAAAACCTTTTCCTAATACTAATAGAATAGGCTAGAGAGAGGTATTTTAGACATTGCAAATATGGACCATAGCAGCCCATAGTGGCCGGTCACCTCTAGGAGGGGATAGGCACAAGCCCCTTTGATATTTCCTATTCTTTTCCATCTTATTTTCTCTTTCTTGTTCTTCCCCAAATTTCTAGAGAGCATCCCTACCATTTTCATCTCCAAATCAACCCTCCTTCCACCAAATCTTCTTCTCTACTCTATGAAAGGAAGGTGCTAGCCAAGTTTGGAAGGATTCGGAGCTCGTTCGTGTCCAATTGGAATCTCTACGTGTCGGAAGACTTTTTCCTTTAAATCTCTCACCCGGAAGGTATAACCTCTCCTCCAAACCATCCCTACATGCATATAGGTTAATTTTTGACCCATAGGAATAACCCCCATGGTTTTGTGTCCATTCGAGTCCATTTTGTGTCCATTTGGACACTTGTAGAGGTGTCCTAGGTATAGGATCGTGTCCTAATAGGTAAACCCCTATTTGGACACATGAGAAATTATTTATATATTGATTTTGTATTGTTCTAATATTTATTCCAGATTTTACAATGTGTTTAGATTGAGTTTTCCTATGTATCATAGTGTATCATATTACCAATATCAATATATGTATATATATGGTGATATATATTAATCTTTATATATGTATATATATATATATATATATATATATATATATATATATATATATATGTGTGTGAATATATATTATGGTATATATGTGTGTGTTCTTGTGTTGTGGAGATGGTTATGTGGTTCGGCCAAGGGGAAGAAGTTGGGTTGTGTGTGGATGTGTATAGCAGGTGTTTGATTAAATGGATGATAGGGAGTGGTGGTTTGAGAGCTTGTGTGTGTTATATAGAGAGAATGAGAGTGAGAGTTGAGTGTATGCTTGTGGGAAGTTAGAGAGGGGAATAGAGAGTGTTAGACTTGGTTTTGAGAGTGGGGGATGAGAGGAGAGATGTGGGAGTGAATGGGGATGATAACTAGGGGGAGGAACTGCTGTTGGTAACAGCAGTAGCAGTAACAAATATCAGTCCCCAAACACCCATTTCAGGCCTCCCAAACCTTGTTCTTAACAACCCAGTAGTAGCTCTTAATAGCCTACATATCATTCCTTGTTTGCACACTATTTCAGTCCCACATCCTGTCCTTTGCAGCCCCTATATCAGTGTCACATTCATGTCCCTAACGTCCTATTAACAGACCACAAAACAGTCCTACACACAGTCTATTGCAGTCCCTTAACCACACCCGAACAGCCATCTAAAACCCCCTGAAATCTGTCCTAACAGTCCCCTACCAACATACATTGCAGTCCTATAAAACCCCATCACAGCCATGTAACAGCAGTCCCCACATGCTGTCCTATAACAGTCCTTAACAACCCTCTAAAAGCCTGTCATTTTGCCCCATAGTTCAGTCCCCAAACCCCTCCAATCCAGTCCTTAACACCCTAATGAACCAGTCCATAATGGACAGTGTTCAGCCCCATTTAGCAGCCTATTTAGTCCCCAGAACAGTCTAGGTTACTGTCTATTACACCCCCCCTCCAATATCAGCTATTGCTGTCCTATTTCAGCCCTTCTCTGCCTCAAACCAGTCCCAAATGTTTCAGTCCTAGACACCTATATAGGCTGTCCAGGATTCACCCCAATGTGCAGTCCACATTGCCAACAAAACCTGTCCTATACACCACCAAATGCCAGTCCCATTTGTCCCAAGTCTAGCCTATATATCAGTCCTCATTTCCCCTAAAATCAGTCCATGAAGCCACTCCAAATCAGTCCCTAAACCCTCCAATATCAGCCAACTCTATAGGCCTTGTGTGTGTGAGTATTTGTGGGTTTGATGTGAGTGTTTGTGAGCCTAAGAGTGTATGTGGGTGAGCTATTGTATAGGTGTGTGTGTGTGTATAGGAGCTATAGGTATTTGTGAGTGGTATGTGAGTATAGCTAGAAGCTTAAAGGAGGGCTTATATGTAAACCTATAGGTAGAGCCTAGTGTGACCATGTGTAAGTGAGTATGGTATCATGAGTGTTGTGTGTGAGTGAGTGTTAGGGAGATGTGAGAGTGATATGTGATATTGGTAAGGTATAGGACAAGGTAAAGGGTAGATAACCAACATGTGGTCTAAGATGACTTAGATGACCTAGATACTAGGATTTCTTGGTAGGTAATATTAGTATAGGATAGTATCTAGCTATCCTAGGAAACCTAGGCTAGTATTCCTAGGTTAGAGTGGTATGTGCAAGGTATGGGTATTTACCTTGGTAAGGGAAATATAGGTAATGCCTAGAAATAGGATATTTGAGTTTGGAGTCTAAGATAGAGTTAGAACTTGATTTCCTTGGTTGGTAATGATCAAATATAGTGCTCATAGACTAGTTTTGACGTCGGTTGACCATTTTGACCAAAAGTCAACAAAAGTCAACCGAGAGTCAAACTTAGCCTTTAAGCGACTAGATTTGACCGAAACCAAACCAGAGTTGACCAGTTGACTGAAAGTCAACAGTTGGTCAACATGTGACTTGTTTGACCTAGGGTTGACTTAGTGTTGACCAGAGTTGACCAGAGTTGACTTTTTGACCAAAAGTCAACTGTAAGTCAACCATTGACCCAAATTGACCGAGTTTGACTTGGATTGATTTCCTGTGACCTTGTTTGACCTAGGTTGTCCTAGTGTGACCTAGTTTGGCTCAGTATGACCTAGTATGACCTAGTTTAGCTTGGTGTGACTTAGGTTTGACCTAGATTGACCTAGAATTCAATTAGATTGTATTGAATTGCATCTTATTATTATTCTAGACTCATAGTGACTTGTGCTGTTCTATAGGAGACAGACACCACTCCTCGGATAGTATATTCTCTTCAGGCACTCAGGCTATTAGGCGAGTACATTCTCTGACCGTTTCATACTTGTCTGGATTTACATTCTTGCTCTAGATTACTGTACTTGATGCTGACACGATTGTTATCACGGATTGGTACTATACGGATCTTCTTTTGAGATGTTATCCCCTTTTATTCACTAGATACATATTATGATGTGCGTTTCACTTACACATTGTATTTATTGAATACCCATATCCTTGTATACTCCTTGTGCATATTGTACTCTCAGTATCATATGAGTCCCAGGGATAGACCATTGTACACTATTGTATAACATTATACAACTATTGTATAATATTGTACATCTATTGTATAATATTGTACATCTATTGTATAACATTGTACACTATTGTACAAGATAACGTAACGGGAGTAGATCCTTGTGTATTGATTGGGGAGGGGGAGTAGAATTAGTTATGTACTCAAATCCTATTGTACAACATTGTATAACTATTGTATATGTCGATTGTACACTCATATACAATGGAGTTACCATTGCATTGTCTTAGACCGTTTACATAACCATATTGTACTCTAAATCACAGTTGGCTTACAGTTCTTACTTATCATATATAGATATTTCCAGTTATCAAATCTCTACTGTTTTTCATATACATTCTTCTTTCAGCGTTTCATGTACCTTACTCTATTGCATGCTTTATATTTCCTAACATGATATGAACTGCGTGAGATGTTTTGTGCTCGCTCCCGTCCTGACTGGACCTGTTGAAAATTTTACAGAGGATGAGGCCTGCGTAGACACCTTCTATGGGACAGCTGTAGATGACTTGTGTGATCCAGATTTCCAGTCTGATCCACTAGCTTAGAGACTGAGGCTCCCTAGTCTAGGTTTTTACTTTTCTGTCATTTGAGATCTGGCTTGTATATATTATTTCATATTCAGTAGTGAGACTTGTATTCTGGACCTTTGTTGAGATGTTATTTTAGACACTTAGACTCTCTGGTTGTGATGTATATTCTTTTATTCCAGTTTTTATCTACCTATCTCTTTATCTTATCATTCTGCCTTAGATATGATTGAGACTGTATATTGCTATGTCACCTCCATTCGGAGTGTATATACTGTACAGGTACCTTTATATTATTAGATGATTGACCTAGGACAGCGTTCTACCGTCGACACTGTGGCGTAGGCTGGGCGTTGTTACGTTCTCGTACCCTCACGGTGGGTGCGGGTCGTGACACATTTTTAGTGGTGGCCCATACAGGTCGAGTTTATGTAGTGGTATTCGAACTAGAGTATCACTACAGCCTGCAGTAGGAGTAGAATATTTTGAGGTACTCAATCACATTAGGAAAAGCTCTTAATCTGATTCTCGTTACCAAAATTCTTACTACTTTAATACTTCCTTTGAAATAAACTGTCCTCCCTTGAATTATCGCTTCTTTCTCAGCAATTGATACCCTTGTTTGATCTGTCTTCAGGATGGTGGAGACGCGATTACAGCGTGCCATTCATGGAGATACTGTAGAGGGGACTGCTACCTCTCAGCCAGTTCAGCAGGGTCGGGAGGCTATAGCTCCTGCCACCTCTGCTCATATTGGGACTTCAGCAGCAGCAGAGGGTATGCCTTCACCAGTTCGGAGGCAGGACCCAGTCATTCCAGAGGTACCGTTCCAGCAGCCGCCGCCTACAGAAAACGTGGATGCGGCACAGATGTTTGCGTACTTTCAGCAGTTTATGGAGATGCAGCAGACCCGACAGAAAAGGGGCATGGAGTTGGCCATTTCGACAGTTGCAGCCGACCAGTGGTACAACAGCCAAAGACACCGGGGATCGAGCTGTTTCAGAAGATGAGCCCCAGAGACTTTTTGGGGACAGAGGAGATCCTGTATGCCGATGAGTGGATTGAGCATATAGAGGAGATCTTTCGCTTGGCCAGGATACCAGCAGATCTTCAGATCGAGGCTGCAGCTAGCCGGATACGAGATCTTGCTCCTACCTGGTATCAGTCAGACCCAGGGTGGGGATAGCTGGGCAGACTTGGGAGCAGTTCAAGGGCTTTTTCAAGGAGAAGTTCTTCCCAGATTCAGTACTCAGAGCCTTAGAGACGCAGTTCGAGAGCCTAGTCCAGGGGAGTCTCTCAGTGGAGGAGTACGCCAGGGAGTTTGGCCGCCTCGGCAAGTTTGTAGAGGGCTTGAGCGAGACGGCGAAGGCCCAGAGGTTCCGGAAGGGTCTAGTCAAGGAGGTCAAGTCCCTGACCAAGGGCAACAGGGATGCCACTTTTGAGGAGATTTTGGCGGGAGCCTTATTTACGGAGGATGATCTTAAGCTTAGGCTCAAGAGGGGGCGAGACCCAGTTGGGGCAGCAGCAGCGGAGGACCGGCCAAGAGGTCGCACGTTCAGCATCAGTTTCAGCAGCAGTATCAGCAGCCGATGGTCCACTTCCAGCAGCAGCAGCAGAGGCCTATTCTGTATCAGGGACAGAGACAGGTGCAGTATCAGCAGGCACCCAGGCAGCAGCAGAACACTATGTGCAACTTCTGCAAGAAGCAAGGCCATGGGTGGGACGACTGTAGGAAAAGGTTGGGCATGTGTTTGCTTTACGGTTCAGCGGAGCATCAGTGTAGAGAGTGTCCCAAGAACCCGACACCATTGGCTCAGATTGCACCAGGAGCTAGGGATCCGGCAGGACAGCAGAGGGGACCACCATTGCAGACTCAGCAGCAGATGTTCGTACAGCATCAGCAGCAGGCCAGGGGAGGCCAGCCAGGGCGGGCTTTCGCCATGACAGCCGAGGATGCTCAGGCCGTTGGAAATCTAGTTGCAGGTTCCGTTCTTTTGACTCAAATTCTGCAAATTACTGCCTTGAAAATTCAGTTCCATCTGTTCCTATCTGTTTCTTCATTGTTGATAAGTTTGATCTAGTGTTTCATTATAATTTAAATTTTCTTCTGAGATAAGTCGTATGGGCTAGGTCGCCTCGATTATGAGATTTTAGAATCCTCTAGGGTCATGCTAGCAGGCATAGTGAGGACATATAGTCGGATTATGGACGTATTTCTCGGGTATAGGAATTTAAGGTTTTCGCTGCCAAGCGCGCGGCAATGCAAAAATTTTAAATACCATAATTCTAGAGGTATGTACCATAGTTGAGGACTCTGTGATTATCGTAGCCTTGCTCACTGGAATGACAGAGATTCTGAGTATCATGATGATTG
This sequence comes from Iris pallida, assembly GCA_029216955.1. NCBI lineage: Eukaryota > Viridiplantae > Streptophyta > Magnoliopsida > Asparagales > Iridaceae > Iris > Iris pallida. The sequence continues at coordinate 58,469 of JANAVB010016025.1, read as the reverse complement.
GATAGGCGCATACGATTATCGATTGTATGATTTTCTGTGGTTACCTTGTTTTAAAATTTTTGGATGATTCTTTTAAGGTGGATAGACTTATAGCATCCATTTGAGTGTAATTTTTAAATTTTATAAATTTAGTCATTTAATTCATGCTTTGATTTTTTGAGATTTTAATCATTTTAATTTTTAGCCATGACTTGTGATTTCGATATTTTACTATTGTTGGTTTTAATTTCGAGGACGAAATTCTTTTAAGGTGGATAGATTTGTCACCCCTAGTTTCCAGAAACAGGGTATTTTTGTCTTTTTTTATTTTTAGATTATTTTGAAATTATTTATTTATTTATTGTAATATTTTGGGGTTATTTGAGTCGGGTTCAAATTTCAGTTCAATCCGACTTGAAACGGGGACCCAGGGTAGTTTTGACCCTAGTGGACCCACACACTAGTTAGCCATGGCCCACATGTCATTTATTTTGGTTAGTGACTAGGCTAATTTATTTGGATTAGGATTAATTAGATTAGTGTGTTAGAGTGACCAAACTAGCCCCCGACTTAAACCCTTTCCAAATACTAATAGAATAGGCTAGAGGGGGGTATTTTAGACATTGCAAATATGGACCATAGCAGCCCATAGTGGCCGGCCACCTCTAGGAGGGGATAGGCACAAGCCCCTTTGATATTTCCTATTCTTTTCCATCTCATTTTCTCTCTCTTGTTCTTCCCCAAATTTCTAGAGAGCATCCCTACCATTTTCATCTCCAAATCAACCCCTCCTTCCACCAAATCTTCTTCTCTCCTTCTCTACTCCATGAAAGGAAGGTGCTAGCCAAGTTTGGAAGGATTCGGAGCTCGTTCGTGTCCTATTGGAATCTCTACGTGTCGGAAGGCTTTTTCCTTTAAATCTCTCTCCCGGAAGGTATAACCTCTGTCACGACCCGCACCCACTGTGAGGGTATGAGAACGTAACAACGCCCAGCCTACGCCCAAGTGTCGGCGGTAGAGCGCTGTCCTACGTCAACATACATCTAACAATATATATCTAGACAGTTTATACTCCCCGAATGGGGGTGACATAACAGTAAAACTCAATCACAACTAAGGAAGAGATAGCACGAAATGAAATAGAACTCAAGGAAATAAATAGATGAAATAGCAGTAGTCTAAGATAATCCCAGCAATATCCAACAGTACAAGGTCTCAGATGAAAGAATATATACAACTCTGAACTCCAAATAAAATCTAACTAAAACATGTCTCAAGACTGCATAAAGTAAGATAAGCCTAACTAATCTAGTCTAGGCAATCGGGGTGATATCCTCAGCTAGAGCTGGGTCCTCCTGAGGGTCCAGCTCGCAGGTGTCATCTAAGGCTGCCCCGTAGTAAGTGTCCAGGCAAGCCTCCTCCTCGTCCTCTGTAATATTTTCAACAGGTTCGGTCAGGACAGGAGTGAGTACAGTACATCTCAACAGTTCATAACAGGTTAGAAGATATAATCATGCAGTAAAGTAAGATACAAGTACTGAAAGAAGTGCAGTATGTAAACAGAGAGAGAAAGCTGTAATAGAAATATCTACTATACATAGAGAACTATCATGTGACTAGTAAGTCAGAGTACAACATAGACATGTAAATGGCATAGGAGATTCTGATGCTACACTATGGAAGAGATTCTCATACTATACTACTTGGGTATTATTCACATGTCCATTTCTAGTCCCCCGTACCCCTAATCAATACACAAGGATTCCTGCCAGGTTATGTTATGATTCCATGCAAGGCCCCGAAGGGTGATACATGGATGCCCATAAATGGGTGATTCTAGGAGATTCTAGGATACCCAGCGAATGGGATAAGAGATTCTAGGAGACTCTGCGATCATAAGAGTATATGTCGGAAGTGATCAAAGAACCAGTGAAGCATAGTGATACGCCATGTAAGTGAAACGCACAGAACATGAAGCACCCGATGCTCCCTAAGGATAACATCTCAAGAAGGGATCCATATAGTACCAATCCGTGTGACCATCGTGACAGTACAAGTAAAGTAATCTACTGCAGGAAATAATTCTAAACAGGATATGAAATGATCAGAGAATGTACTCGCCTGTATCTGAGTGTCCAATATGAAACGTACTGTCCAAGGAGTGGTGTCTGGCTCCTAATCAGAACAGCACAAGTCACAACAAGTCCAGAATAGTAAAATGAAGTCCTACTATGCATTCTACATGATTCTATGTCAAACTAGGCCAAAGTCAACTCTTGGTCAACTCTGGTCAACCCTAGAAGTCAAACTTGGTCAACCAAGTCTAATCAAGTCTAAACTAGGCCAGACTAGTCTATACTAACCTACACTAGCTAGCACAACCCTAACAAGGCTATACAAGCCTATACTAGCTATATCACAACATAGCTAGTAGCTATTACTAGAATACATTTTCAAGTCTACAATCATCATCACTACACCTATTGATTTAAACACTTTACATTACATTATATATAGATACATACATTTATAATATATGTCTACATACTAGACATATAGCCTACATATGTAAAGACTAGGAATATAGAGAGAATGAGAGAGAGGGTGCTTGTGTGTGTGTGAAACATGAATTTGTGTGACTGAACAAGTGGAAAGTAGTGTGGTGAAGGGTGTGGGCGGAACATGACAGATATAGGAATAGATGTGTAGGGAACATAAGTGTGTGTATAATGGAGAGTGCATTAGGGTGTCTATGTTAAAATGAAAATCTGGAAATTACCAAACAGTGAGCAATAAACAGTGTATATGTGTGTGTGTGCAACAGTGACTATGTATATGTGCAGGAAAACACAAACAGTAAAAGAGAGGGGAACACTAGGTAATAGTGTGTGTGTGTGTACATTGGTTATACATATAATTGCAGGAACATAAGACAGTGAAAGGAAAAAATAAGTTGAACTGGACTGTCAAGTCCAGTTTTCAGGTAATTAACTCCTCCATAGTTGATACAATATAGGCACTCAATCTCAGTTTATAAGGACTTCAAATCAGACTATTAAACCAACCCCCCTTCTAGATTTCAAGTTTTTTGTACACTCTCAGTTAAGAAGAAAAAGGAAAAGGAAATCAATTCATTGCCCCCCCCTTCAATCTCAGTTAAGACTTTAGTTCAATACTCAGTGAACATCAACCCAGGTTCCTATCATAATTTGAACAACACATTATCTAAGGGAAAAAGGAAAAATCAGTTCATAACATACCTTATAATACATTAACCCATATAACAGCCCACAACTTGAGCTCCCAGTTTTCTGTCCAAAACCCATCAATTCAACCCCAATTTTTTAACCATAGCAAGATAATATATCGGGGAACATATTTAGAATCTAAAACTCAGTATTTAACATCATTCCAAGGGTTAAAATCATCAGACAAAATCATTTTAGAAAACTGGAAAGCTTGACAGGAAGTTAAGTATCAGAAACTTGGTTAAATGAGAAATAGAATATAAAATTCAAACTAATCATGAATCTAATGGTTAGTAATTGAAAGCAACCCTTGTGCACAAGCCCCACAAATCACTTTGTGTCACCCAAGGCCGGACACGGCGTGTCCACATCAAAGAAACTCAAAATAACACACACAGTGCACTGTTAGTGCACTGTCTCGTGCATACGTGCACTTGTGTCGTGTGCACGACACAAGACACGAGGGAATCTCGTGGTCATACACATGGGTAGCCCACCTATAGGGCTACCTCATAGGCCCACTGGCCTGTATCCACGACGTGTCAGGGTCGGACACGAGACCCGTATCAGTGGGTGAAAACCACAGTGCACACCACAGGCCAAACCCCGTGTGTAATCAATTCCTCCCTCGACACGACACGAGGACACGTGGGACTTGACACGTGGCATGTCAGTCAGTGTCCTGTGGCTCGTGTCGAGTTTCACGTGTCCTAGAGTCGTGTCGTGTCCGCTACAGAGCCCGAGTAGCAGGGGATCCCTGTAGCACGCGCGCGAGCGTGTGCACGCACGTGTCCACACCACAAAACCGACACACAGCGACACGAAAACTAACACACAAGAACAGGAATCCATAAGCTAGATCAAAACTATATTTCCTATTCAAAAACATCCTAGAAATTAGGTCGAAGGGTTCATTGGGGCATTTCTTCAAACAGTCCAGAGTAGGGACTGATAAGTGTCCAGAACGGACACGAAAACTCTGATATTAGACACAAAATCTATCCAAACCCTAGGGGGACCCTTAGGGCTTCCTATTCATGAAGACAAAATGGAAATCTATGGAGAAATGGGAAAGTTACCTATGGATGCACAATCCTCAAAAAGACCCAATAGAGAATGGTTCTCCAAGCTTCAAAACTCCCTCAAATTGTCCCAAACCTGTGATGTGACTCCATAATCAATAGAGGAACAGTATTTAGAGTGCTATGGAGGAAATCCCAATGAAAATGGACCTATATTGAATGATCTATGGAGAAATGAAGTGTAGGCTTACCTTGTCTTGAGGAAAGAATCATAAACTATTGGAAGGAGGCTCAAATCCCCAAAATAATATTATATAGGGAGGGGGGACAAGTCTTGGCCGGCCACTAGGTTCAGGTTAGGGTTTCTAGGTGGTATCCTATAGCTAGGAATGAATCAAGGGGTATTGAGTGGTCTAGAACAAAGGGTTGTTTCCTAGTCTTAAACAAACTCACTTAAACTTAACTAACTTGACTTAAACCATAATCCAACCCATCTAATTCTCCAAATGGCTAACTAAAATTAGTTATGACCAAACTAGGTTAGGTCCAATCTAGGTTAGGCTAACCAAACCACTCTGGCAACAATTTAAATAGGATTTAATCACACCATTAAAATAATCATTAAAAATTCCTAAATAAAATATATAAAATTCAAATAAATTCTAATAAATTCAAATAACCCCAAAAATGACAAAAATACCCTCACACTAGAAATGTGGTAGTGACAAATCTACCCTCCTTAAAAGAATTTTGTCCTCGAAATTGAAAGGCGAAATACAACTGATGAGAAGGATAGAAAGCATACCTCACGGTCCAAAAAGATAAGGGTAGCGCTCGCGCATCTCATCCTCCCGCTCCCAGGTAGACTCTCCTAGAGAATGATGTCTCCATACGACGCGCACCAAAGGTATCACCTGGTTCCTCAGAACCTTCTCCCGTCGATCCAGAATCTCCACTGGCCGTTCTGGATAGCTGAGAGAAGGCCCAACCTCTATCTCTGAATGATCGAGCACATGGCTAGGGTCAGCTACGTACCACCTCAACTGTGATACATAAAATATGTTGTGGATCCCCACTAGCACAGGCGGCAAGTCTAGCCTGTATGCAACGTCACCGACTCTCCCGCTGATAACGAAAGGGCCGATGAAGCGCGGACTAAGCTTTTCGCCTCCACCAAAACGTATCGTACCACGAATCGGAGATATCCTCAAGAAAACTTGGTCTCCGACCTAATCACAAGCAAGGTCTCAATTAATTATAATAAACAAACATGATCAAAAACACAAACAACAACCTAACTCTAATCCTACTCTAAACTGTACCTCAAACTCCAAGGGCCTCCGGTGGCTATCGTCCCAGTGCCGATGTCTGTCCTGCGCCATGTGAAGTCTGTCCCTGATGAGCTTCACCTTCTCGGCCGCATCAACAACCATCTCTGGCCCCAGTAAAGCTCGCTCACCAACATCATCCCAGGATAAGGGTGTACGGCACCTACGCCCGTACAGAGCCTCGAAAGGTGACATCTCAATGCTGGCCTGGAAACTATTGTTGTAAGCAAACTTCACTAAATGAAGATGATCCTCCCAGGAACCTCCAAAGTCCAGGACGTACGTCCGCAGCATATCCTCAAGGGTCTGAATAGTCCGTTCTGACTGTCCGTCCGTCTGGGGGTGGTATGCAGTACTAAACTTGAGCTGAGTGCCCAAGCTGGTCTGCAGACTCCTCCAGAAATGGGAAGTAAAACGGCTATCCCGATCTGAGACGATGCTGACCGAAACTCCGTGGATCCTGACTATCTGTCGCATATACATCTCCGCCAGCCTCTCTGTAGACGTACCCACCTTGAATGGCAAAAAGTGGGCCGATTTGGTCAACCTGTCAACGATGACCCAAATTACGTCTTTCCCTTCTGGAGTACGCGGCAATTCTGATACGAAGTCCATAGTGATATGCTTCCATTTCTACTCGGGAATGGACAGCGGCTGCAATAATCCACCGGGCCTTTGTCTCTCTGCCTTGACCTGCTGACAGACCAAACACCTAGCCACGAAGCGAGCCACCTCCCACTTCATCCCTGACCACCATACATGCTCCCGTAGATCTCGGTACATCTTGTTAGCACCTGGGTGTATAGAGTACTGAGGTCTGTGGGCCTCCTGCATAACCTGCTCCCTGAGCTCTCCGCTGGGCACATATAATCTGGAACCGTGCCTCAAGGCACCATCCTCTGCAAGTGAAAACTCAGCATCCCCCACTCATATACTGATCTGCTCTCTGATACACTGCAGAGCCACATCCTCAAACTGGGCCGCCTTGATCCTGTCTATCAAGTCCGACTGAATCTGTATCCCCCATAGCTGCATCTGCACTCCGGGCACGATCACCTCAATCCCAAGGCTCTCCAAGTCGGCAAGCAAATGCCGATCCATGGTCAAACACATGGCTGTCGGATACCTACTCAAGGCATCGGCAACCACGTTGGCCTTTCCTGGATGATACTGCAGTGCAATGTCGAAGTCATTCATCAACTCCAACCATCTGCGCTGCCTCATGTTCAACTCCTTCTGAGTGAACACATACTTTAAGCTCTTGTGATCTGTAAAGATCTCCACCCTCTCACCATATAGATAATGCTTCCACAGCTTCAATACAAAAATCACTGCTGCCAGCTCCAGGTCGTGGGTAGGATAGTTCTTCTCATGGGGACGCAATTGCCTGGAAGCATAGGCAATCACCTTCCCGTGCTGCTGCAACACACAACCCAGCCCCTTTCCTGAAGCATCACCATAAATAGTGAATCCACCTGATCCTGAAGGCAACGTCAGAATCGGAGCTGTCGTCAGTCGCTTCTTCAACTCATCAAAAGCTGCCTGACACTCCTCTGACCAAACATACTCAGCATCCTTCCGGGTCAACCGTGTCAACGGCTCTGCAATCCGGGAGAAATCCTGCACGAATCTCCGATAATACCCTGCCAGCCCCAGGAAACTCCTGATCTCTACAACTGAAGTCGGCGCTGCCCATGCCTCAACTGCTACAATCTTCTTGGGGTCAACTGAGATACCATCTCCAGTTACCACATGCCCCAAAAAGTCCACCCGATCCAAGAAGAACTCACACTTGGAGAGCTTTCCGTAAAGCTGCTCCTTCCTGGGAGTCTCCAGCACGATCCTCAAATGCTCCTCGTACTCCTCCTCGATCTTAGAATATACCAAGATGTCGTCAATAAACACCACCACAAATTGATCCAGATACTGGTAGAACACCTTGTTCATAAGGTTCATAAACACTGCTGGTGCATTGGTTAGCCCAAACGGCATAACCAAAAACTCGAACTGTCCATACCGCGTCCTGAAAGCGGTCTTGGGAATATCCTCCCTCTTCACCTTCACCTGGTGATATCCTGACCTCAGATCAATCTTGGAAAATACCCGAGCTCCGCTCAACTGGTCAAATAGATCGTCGATCCGCGGCAGTGGGTATTTGTTCTTGATCGTGAGGTTGTTGAGTGCCCTATAGTCAATACACATGCGTACTGACCCATCCTTCTTCAGCACAAACAACACTGGTGCACCCCATGGCGACGAACTCGAGCGGATGAAGCCTTTGTCCTGTAGCTCATCCATCTGCTTCTTCAGCTCCACCAGCTCACTGTTGTTCACCCGATAGACATGCTGAGAGATGGGTTCCGCTCCTGGAACCAAGTCTATCGAGAACTCTATGTCTCTGTCTGGTGGCAGTCCCGACAACTCCTCTGGGAAAACATCCATATAATTTGCTATCAAGGGGTGTGGAATCGTCTGCTCCTCGACCGAGACTCCACAGAAGACTCTGCTGCTCTGCTCTGCCTGACATCTGGAGTACTCGAACTCTGGCTCCCCCGGCGCTCTGAAAAGAACTCTACCCCCTCTGCAATCAATGCTGATGTGGTGCCTGCTCAACCAATCCATGTCTAGTACTATATCGTAGTTCGGCAATGGCATTACGAGCAGGCTCACCTCCAACTCACGGCCTCCAAAAACTACTCTTCGACCCTTACAAACATCACTCACGAGGATAATACCACCCCCAATCGTGATCTTGTAAGTCCTAGACAACGATTCAGCTATGATACCGTGTCTAATCGAAAAAGATACTGATATGAAGCTATACGAAGCACCGGAATCAAATAATACAAATACTGGACTGGAGTCGAGAAGAATCGAACCTGCAATCAGCTCTCCCGTCACCTCCGCATCTCCAGCTGCCATGGCAAAAGCTTGCCCCTGCTGGCCTCCCCTGGCCTGCTGCTGCTGCTGGACGAACCTCTGCTGCTACGTCGGCAGGGCTGGTCCCCTCTGCTGGCCTGCTGGAGCTCTGACTCCTCCTCCCTGGACTGCTCATCCCATGCGGCACTCCCTCATCTGGTGGTCTGCTGAACCACACACCATGCACAGGCCCCGCCTCTTCCGGCACTCATTGAAGACGTGCCCAGGCTTCTTACAGTAGGCACAAGTGACTCACTGTCTCTGACCCTGCTGGTGCTGTCTTGGCTGCTGCTGCTGAACTGGTCTCTCCTGGATCGGCTGCGGCTGAAACTGCCTCAGCTGCTGATGCTGAAAGTGGGGCCTCTTAGCCTGGCCCTTGCTGCTGCTGCCTCCAACTGGGTCTCTCCCCCTCTTAAGCCTAAGCTCAAGATCATCCTCTGCCAACAGGGCTCCTGTCAAGATCTCCTCGAACGTAGCATCTCTGCTGCCCTTGGTTAGGGACTTGACCTCCTTGACCAGACCCTTCCGGAACCTCTGGGCCTTCGCCGTCTCGCTCAAGCCCTCCACGAACCTGCCGAGACGACCAAACTCTCCAGCATACTCCTCTACTGAGAGGCTCCCCTGGACCAAGCTCTCAAACTGCGACTCTAAGGCTCTGACTGCTGAATCTGGGAAGAACTTCTTCTTGAAGAAGCCCCTGAACTGCTCCCAAGTCTGCCCTGGTACCCCCATCCTGGGGTCTGACTAATACCAGGTGCGAGCAAGATCTCGCATCCGGCTAGCTGCGGCCTCGATCTGAAGGTCTGCTGGAATCCTGGCCAAGCGAAAGATCTCCTCTATATGCTCGATCCACTCATCGGCATATAGGATCCCCTCTGTCCCCAGAAAGTCTCTGGGGTTCATCTTCTGAAACTGTTCGATCCCCGGTGTCCTCGGCTGCTGCACCACTGGTCAAGCTGCGGCTGTCGTGACGGCCAACTCCATGCCTCTTCCTGCCGAGCCTACTGTCAGTCCATGAACTGCTGGAAATACGCGAACATCTGAGCTGCGTCCACATGTCCTGGAGGCGGTGGCGGCTGGAAGGGATCCTCTGGAATGACCGGGTCCTGCCTCCCAGTCGGTGGATGCATACCCCCTGCTGCGGCTGCCGAGGTCTCAACACGAGCTGAGGTGGCAGGAGCTGCAGTCCCCTGGCCTCGCCGTGCTGGCTGAGAGGTAGCAGTCCCTTCTATAGCATCCTCATGAATGGCACGCTGCGATCTAGTCTCTACCATCCTGAAGATAGACAAACAAGAGTATCAATTTCTGATAAAGAAGCAAAATAATAAAGGCGGACAATTACAATTCAAAGGATCAGCTGACAAAAGGATTTAGATGACAATAAAAAGAAATTTTCCTAAAGTGATTAAGTATCTTAAAATTAATGTCCTATATCCTACTGCAGGCTGTAGTGATACTCTAATTCGAATACCACTACACTTCTAGTCTAGACCTGCATGGGCCACCCCTAAAAACGTGTCACGACCCGCACCCACTGTGAGGGTATGAGAACGTAACAACGCCCAGCCTACGCCGCAGTGTCGGCGGTAGAGCGCTGTCCTAGGTCAACATACATCTAACAATATATATCTAAACAGTTTATACTCCCCGAATGGGGTTGACATAACAGTAAAACTCAATCACAACTAAAGAAGAGATAGCACGAAATAAAATAGAACTCAAGGAAATAAATAGATGAAATAGCAGTAGTCTAAGATAATCCCAGCAATATCCAACAGTACAAGGTCTCAGATGAAAGAATATATACAACTCTGAACTCCAAATAAAGTCTAACTAAAACATGTCTCAAGACTGCATAAAGTAAGATAAGCCTAACTAATCTAGTCTAGGCAATCGGGGTGATATCCTCAGCTAGAGCTGGGTCCTCCTGAGGGTCCAGCTCGCAGGTGTCATCTAAGGCTGCCCCGTAGTAAGTGTCCAGGCAAGCCTCCTCCTCGTCCTCTATAATATTTTTAACAGGTCCGGTCAGGACAGGAGCGAGTACAGTACATCTCAACAGTTCATAACAGGTTAGAAGATATAATCATGCAGTAAAGTAAGATACAAGTACTGAAAGAAGTACAGTATGTAAACAGAGAGAGAAAGCTGTAATAGAAATATCTACTATACATAGAGAACCATCATGTGACTAGTGAGTCAGAGTACAACATAGACATGTAAATGGCATAGGAGATTCTGATGCTACACTATGGAAGAGATTCTGATACTACACTACTTGGGTATTATTCACATGTCCATTTCTACTCCCCCGTACCCCCAATCAATACACAAGGATCCAGCCAGGTTATGTTATGATTCCATGTAAGGCCCCGAAGGGTGATACATAGATGCCCATAAGTGGGTGATTCTAGGAGATTCTAGGATACCCAGTGAATGGGATAAGAGATTCTAGGAGACTCTGCGATCATAAGAGTATATGTCAGAAGTGATCAAAGAACCAGTGAAGCATAGTGATACGCCATGTAAGTGAAACGCACAGAACATGAAGTATCCGATGCTCCCTAAGGATAACATCTCAAGAAGGGATCCATATAGTACCAATCCGTGTGAACATCGTGACAGTACAAGTAAAGTAATCTACTGCAGGAAATAATTCTAAACAGGATATGAAATGATTAGAGAATGTACTCGTCTGTATCTGAGTGTCCAATATGAAACGTACTATCCAAGGAGTGGTGTCTGGCTCCTAATCAGAACAGCACAAGTCACAACAAGTCCAGAATAGTAAAATGAAGTCCTACTATGCATTCTACATGATTCTAGGTCAAACTAGGCCAAAGTCAACTCTTGGTCAACTCTGGTCAACCCTAGAAGTCAAACTAGGTCAACCAAGTCTAATCAAGTCTAAACTAGGCTAGACTAGTCTATACTAACCTACACTAGCTAGCACAACCCTAACAAGGCTATACAAGCCTATACTAGCTATATCACAACATAGCTAGTAGCTATTACTAGAATACATTTTCAAGTCTACAATCATCATCACTACACCTATTGATTTAAACACTTTACATTACATTATATATAGATACATACATTTATAATATATGTCTACATACTAGACATATAGCCTACACATGTAAAGACTAGGAATATAGAGAGAATGAGAGAGAGGGTGCTTGTGTGTGTGTGAAACATGAATTTGTGTGACTGAACACGTGGAAAGTAGTGTGGTAAAGGGTGTGGGCTGAACATGACAGTTATAGGAATAGATGTGTAGGGAACATAAGTGTGAGTATAATGGAGAGTGTATTAGGGTGTCTATATTAAAATGAAAATCTGGAAATTACCAAACAGTGGGCAATAAACAGTGTATATGTGTGTGTGTGTGCAACAGTGACTATGTATATGTGCAGGAAAACACAAACAGTGAAAGAGAGGGGAACACTAGGTAATAGTGTGTGTGTGTGTACATTGGTTATACATATAATTGCAGGAACATAAGACAGTGAAAGGAAAAAATAAGTTGAACTGGACTGTCAAGTCCAGTTTTCAGGTAATTAACTCCTCCATAGTTGATACAATATAGGCACTCAATCTCAGTTTATAAGGACTTCAAATCAGACTATTAAACCAACCCCCCTTCCAGATTTCAAGTTTTTTGTACACTCTCAGTTAAGAAGAAAAAGGAAAAGGAAAAGGAAATCAATTCATTGCCCCCCCCCCCCTTCAATCTCAGTTAAGACTTTAGTTCAATACTCAGTGAACATCAACCCAGGTTCCTATCATAATTTGAACAACACATTATCTAAGGGAAAAAGGAAAAATTAGTTCATAACATACCTTATAATACATTAACCCATATAACAGTCCACAACTTGAGCTCCCAGTTTTTAGTCCAAAACCCATCAATTCAACCCCAATTTTTTAACCATAGCAAGATAATATATAGGGGAACATATTTAGAATCTAAAACTCAGTATTTAATATCATTCCAAGGGTTAAAATCATCAGACAAAATCATTTTAGAAAACTGGAAAGCTTGACAGGAAGTTAAGTATCAGAAACTTGGTTAAATGAGAAATGGAATATAAAATTCAAACTAATCATGAATCTAATGGTTAGTAATTGAAAGCAACCCTTGTGCACAAGCCCCACAAATCACTTCGTGTCACCCAAGGCCGGACTCGGCGTGTCCACATCAAAGAAACTCAAAATAACACACACAGTGCACTGTCAGTGCACTGTCTCGTGCACACGTGCACTTGTGTCGTGTGCACGACACAAGACACGAAGGAATCTCGTGGTCATACACATGGGTAGCCTACCTATAGGGCTACCTCATAGGCCCACTGGCCTGTGTCCACGACATGTCAGGGTCGGACACGAGACCCGTATCAGTGGGTGAAAACCACAGTGCACACCACAGGCCAAACCCCGTGCGTGTCAGTCAGTGCCCTATGGCTCGTGTCGAGTTTCACGTGTCCTAGAGTCGTGTCGTATCCGCTACAGGGCCCAAGTAGCAGGGGATCCCTTAGCACGTGCGCGAGCGTGTACACGCGCGTGTCCACACCACAAAACCGACACACAGCGACACGAAAAATAACACACAAGAACAGGAATCCATAAGCCAGATCAAAACTATATTTCCTATTCAAAAACATCCTAGAAATTAGGTCGAAGGGTTCATTGGGGCATTTCTTCAAACAGTCCAGAGTAGGGACTGATAAGTGTCCAGAATGGACACGAAAACTCTGATACTAGACACAAAATCTATCCAGACCCTAGGGGGACCCTTAGGGCTTCCTATTCATGAAGACAAAATGGAAATCCATGGAGAAATGGGAAAGTTACCTATGGATGCACAATCCTCAAAAAGACCCAATAGAGAATGGTTCTCCAAGCTTCAAAACTCCCTCAAATTGTCCCAAACCTGTGATGTGACTCCACAATCAATAGAGGAACAGTATTTAGAGTGCTATGGAGGAAATCACAATGAAAATAGACCTATATTGAATGATCTATGGAGAAATGAAGTGTAGGCTTACCTTGTCTTGAGGAAAGAATCATAAACTATTGGAAGGAGGCTCAAATCCCCTAAATGATATTATATAGGGAGGGGGGACAAGTCTTGGCCGGCCACTAGGTTTAGGTTAGGTTTTCTAGGTGGTATCCTATGCCTAGGAATGAATCAAGGGGTATTGAGTGGTCTAGAACAAAGGGTTGTTTCCTAGTCTTAAACAAACTCACTTAAACTTAACTAACTTGACTTAAACCATAATCCAACCCATCTAATTCTCCAAATGGCTAACTAAAATTAGTTATGACCAAACTAGGTTAGGTCCAATCTAGGTTAGGCTAACCAAACCACTCTGGCAACAATTTAAATAGGATTTAATCACGCCATTAAAATAATCATTAAAAATTCCTAAATAAAATATATAAAATTCAAATAAATTCTAATAAATTCAAATAACCCCAAAAATGACAAAAATACCCTCACACTAGAAATGTGGTAGTGACAACCTCTCCTCCAAACCATCCCTACATGCATATAGGTTAATTTTTGACCCATAGGAATAACTCCCATGGTTTTGTGTCCATTCGAGTCCATTTCGTGTCCATTTGGACACTTGTAGAGGTGTCCTAGGTATAGGATCATGTCCTAATTGGTAAACCCCTATTTGGACACATGGGGAATTATTTATATATTGATTTTGTATTGTTCTAATATTTATTCCAGATTTTACAATGTGTTTAGATTGAGTTTTCCTATGTATCATAGTGTATCATATTACCTATATCAATATATGTATATATATGGTGATATATATTAATCTCTATATATGTATATATATAATATGGTTTATATATATATATATATATATATATATATATATATATATATATATATATATATATATATATATATATATATATACCTATATCAATATATGTATATATATGGTGATATATATATAATATGGTTAATCTCTATATATGTATATATATATATATATAATATGGTTTATATATGGTTTATATATATATATATATATATATATATATATATATATATATATATATATATATATATAATATGGTTTATATATATATATATAATATATATAAATATGGTTTATATATATAATATATATATTAAAAATATATATATATATATATATATAAAAATATATATATATATATATATATATATATATATAATATAATATGGTTTATATATATATATATATATATATATATATATATATATATATATATATATATATATATATATATATATATATATATATATATATATATATATATATATATATATATATATATATATATATATATATATGTGAATATATATTATGGTATATATATGTGTGTGTTCTTGTGTTGTGGAGATGGTTATGTGGTTCGGCCAAGGGGGAGAAGTTGGGTTGTGTGTGGATGTGTATAGCAGGTGTTTGATTAAATGGATGATAGGGAGTGGTGGTTTGAGAGCTTGTGTGTGTTATATAGAGAGAATGATAGTGAGAGTTGAGTGTATGCTTGTGGGAAGTTAGAGAGGGGAATAGAGAGTGTTAGACTTGGTTTTGAGAGTGGGGGATGAGAGGAGAGATGTGGGAGTGAAAGGGGATGATAACTAGGGGGAGGAACTGCTGTTGGTAACAGCAGTAGCAGTAACAAATACCAGTCCCCAAACACCCATTTCAGGCCTCCCAAACCTTGTTCTTAACAACCCAGTAGCAGCTCTTAATAGCCTGCATATCAGTCCTTATTTGCACACTATTTCAGTCCCACATCCTATCCTTTGCAGCCCCTATATCAGTGTCACATTCCTGTCCCTAACATCCTATTAACAGACCACAAAACAGTCCTACACACAGTCTATTGCAGTCCCTTAACCACACCCTAACAGCCATCTAAAACCCCCTAAAATCTGTCCTAACAGTCCCCTACCAACATACATTGCAGTCCTATAAAATACCATCACAGCCATGTAACAGCAGTCCCCACATGCTTTCCTATAACAGTCCTTAACAACCCTCTAAAAGCCTGTCATTTTGCCCCATAGTTCAGTCCCCAAACCCCTCCAATCCAGTCCTTAACGCCCCAATGAACCAGTCCATAATGGACAGTGTTCAGCCCCATTTAGCAGCCTATTTAGTCTCCAGAACAGTCCAGGTTTCTGTCCATTACACCCCCCTCCAATATCAGCTATTGTTGTCCTATTTCAGCCCTTCCCTGCCTCAAACCAGTCCCAAATGTTTTAGTCCTAGACACCTATATAGGCTGTCCAGGATTCACCGTAATGTGCAGTCCACATTGCCAACAAAACCTGTCCTGTACACCACCAAATGCCAGTCCCATTTGTCCCAAGTCTAGCCTATATATCAGTCCTCATTTCTCCTAAAATCAGTCCATGAAGCCACTCCAAATCAGTCCCTAAACCCTCCAATATCAGCCCACTCTATAGGCCTTGTGTGTGTGAGTATTTGTGGGTTTAATGTGAGTGTTTGTGAGCCTAAGAGTGTATGTGGGTGAGCTATTGTATAGGTGTGTGTGTGTATAGGAGCTATAGGTATTTGTGAGTGGTATGTGAGTATAGCTAGAATCTTATAGGAGGGCTTATATGTAAACCTATAGGTAGGGCCTAGTGTGACCATGTGTAAGTGAGTATGGTATCATGAGTGTTGTGTGTGAGTGAGTGTTAGGGAGATGTGAGAGTGATATGTGATATTGGTAAGGTATAGGACAAGGTAAAGGGTAGATAACCAACATGTGGTCTAAGATGACTTAGATGACCTAGATACTAGGATTTTTTGGTAGGTAATATTAGTATAGGATAGTATCTAGCTATCCTAGGAAACCTAGGCTAGTACTCCTAGGTTAGAGTGGTATGTGCAAGGTATGGGTATTTACCTTGGTAAGGGTAATATAGGTAATGCCTAGAAATAGGATATTTGAGTTTGGAGTCTAAGATACAGTTAGAACTTGATTTCCTTGGTTGGTAATGATCAAATATAGTGCTCATAGACTAGTTTTGACGTCGGTTGACCATTTTGACCAAAAGTCAACCGAGAGTCAAACTTAGCCTTTAAGCGACTAGATTTGACCGAAACCAAACCAGAGTTGACCAGTTGACTGAAAGTCAACAGTTGGTCAACATGTGACTTGTTTGACCTAGGGTTGACTCAGTGTTGACCAGAGTTGACCAGAGTTGACTTTTTGACCAAAAGTCAACTGTAAGTCAACCCTTGACCCAAATTGACCTAGTTTGACTTGGATTGATTTTCTGTGACCTTGTTTGACCTTGGTTGTCCTAGTGTGACCCAGTTTGGCTCAGTATGACCTAGTATGACCTAGTTTAGCTTGGTGTGACTTAGGTTTGACCTAGATTGACCTAGAATTCAATTAGATTGCATTGAATTGCATCTTATTATTATTCTAGACTCATAGTGACTTGTGTTGTTCTATAGAAGACAGACACCACTCCTCGGACAGTATATTCTCTTTAAACACTCAAGCTATCAGGCGAGTACATTTTCTGACCATTTCATACTTGTCTGGATTTATATTCTTGCTCTAGATTACTGTACTTGATGCTGACACGATTGTTATCACGGATTGGTACTATACGGATCTTCTTTTGAGATGTTATCCCCTTGTATTCACTAGATATATATTGTGATGTGCGTTTCACTTACACATTGTATTTATTGAATACCCATATCCTTGTATACTCCTTGTGCATATTGTACTCTCAGTATCACATGAGTCCCAGGGATAGACCATTGTACACTATTGTATAACTTTGTACAACTATTGTATAATATTGTACATCTATTGTATAATATTGTACATCTATTGTATAACATTGTAAACTATTGTGCAAGATAACGTAACGGAAGTGGATCCTTGTGTATTGATTGGGGAAGGGGAGTAGAATTGGTTATGTACTCAAATCTTATTGTACAATATTATATAACTATTGTATATGTCGATTGTACACTCGCGTATAATGGAGTTACCATTGCATTGTCCTAAACCGTTTACATAACCATATTGTACTCTAAATCACAGTTGGCTTACAGTTCTTACTTATCATATATAGATATTTTCAGTTATCAAATCTCTACTATTTTTTATATACATTCTTCTTTCAGCATTTTATGTACCTTACTCTATTGCATGCTTTATATTTCCTAACATGATATGAACTGCGTGAGATGTTTTGTGCTCGCTTCCGTCCTGACTGGACCTGTTAAAAATTTTACAGAGGATGAGGCCTGCGTAGACACCTTCTATGGGACAGCTGTAGATGACTTGTGTGACCCAGATTTCCAGTCTGATCCACTAGCTTAGAGACTGAGGCTCCCTAGTCTAGGTTCTTATTTTTCTGTCATTTGAGATCTGGCTTGTATATATTATTTCATATTCAGTAGTGAGACTTGTGTTCTGGACCTTTGCTGAGATGTTATTTTAGACACTTAGACTCTCTGGTTGTGATGTATATTCTTTCATTCCAGTTTTTATCTATCTATCTCTTTATCTTATCATTCTGCCTTAGATGTGATTGAGACTGTATATTGCTATGTCACCTCCATTCGGAGTGTATATACTGTACAGGTACCTTTATATTGTTAGATGATTGACCTAGGACAGCGTTCTACCGTCGACACTGCGGCGTAGGCTGGGCGTTGTTACGTTCTCGTACCCTCACGGTGGGTGCGGGTCGTGACACTTGTCTTGCTCGACTTAGTTGTGAACGTAATAGATGCGCCCAAGTGAGACAAGGACTTTGAAGGTCGGCTCGTTTCTGGCGTAGAAGCACCTGAGTCGACCTTGTACAGCTTACCATCAGCAGCGCACATGATTGTGAGCGCATACTTCTGGTTTACTGCTGGCATAGTACGTTTGAGGCGCATGGCCCGTGCCGTCTTGGACTTCTTCGTACCAGCCCGTGGGGCGCATAGTACTCAAAGTCCAAATTATCCTCGCTATGACAGCGAGTGAAGAACTTGCAGCCAACCCAGAAGAAGAGAAGAACAACTGCAACTTTTTGTGGCTCGAACGGGCTCCCTGGATAACGGGCTCCCTTTTCTTTCTTTTTTATTTTTGGTGCCTTTTCTAAAGGTGGCAAGAGGGCTCTATATATAGAGTAGAATGAGACCTCCCTTCTTCTCCTTTTCGATGTGGGATTAAAAGCAAGATCCCTTCTTTTTCATGCTTCTACAAGACCCCCTTCAAAGTTTTTAAAACTTTTGGACAAGTTTTGAAATACTTTGAACAAGAAGGATGAATAGTAGAGCTGTTTAGGTGTGACAATCCTATCAGAGATAGTATGGACGTGATAGGTTTGGGTACTTCCACTGGGGAATTTATGTGGACTTATCATCCATGGCGCACCTTTGTTTCAGGTACAGATAATATGTTAAGAGGGAGAGAGAACCAACATATTTACTCAGAGGTAATATGGACGTGGTAAATATGGGATTGATGGTAGAGCTTTTCCTACTCAGAGGTGATATGGACGTGGTAGGAATGACTCTGGAGGGAGATACGCGGAACTACTCAGAGGTAATATGGACATGGAAGTTCTGCTGGAGGTGTAAACTTTTACTCTCTATTTGAAAATAAAGAATATAAAGTTTTTGTGGGGTGTTTATTTTTGCTGTCATGAACTTGATGATTTGTGTGGACCTATTATCTTTTGTGCACCTTAGTTTTTAGGTACAGATAATAAGTTTGAGAGAACCCACATGTTTGCTCAGAGGTGATGTGGACATGGCAAATATGGGATTCAAGTGATGGAATCTTCCTACTCAGAGGTGTTATGGACGTGGTAGGAATGATCCTGGGGGATGCGCGGAACTACTCAGAGGTAATGTGGACGTTGAAGTTCTGCGATCAATATACGACAACGCAGGGGTTGTCTGTACGGGATGTTTACTCAGAGGTAATGTGGACGTGGTAAACATGAAGGATAGCATAGTCTTACGGGATTAAGATTCCGCTTTGTAGGGCGTAGGGAAACAACTCAGAGGTGATATGGACGTGGTCGTTCTTCTACTGAAGAATGCTACGGAACAGCTGGGTTCCGGCAGCGTATAATTTTGTGGAAGGGAATTATCTGTGAGCCCTGATGATTGGGTCCATAGATCTCCTGGTGGAAGCACATGTCTGAAAGATGTCAAGAGTAGTACTTCTTTAGGAACTTGCCGTTGATGGGCATCATGAACAAGTCTCCATTGGGTTTGGCGAGGCGGTAAGCACCGTTTGAGTATACCGTCTCTATGATGAAAGGTCCTTCCCACTTGGGTTCGAACTTTTCTGGTGTCTTGTGAGTTAACACCATCGACCTCCTGACTGCCAGAACCAGGTCGCCAACTTGGAAAGTCCTCTACTTGACCTTCTTGTTGAAAGCCTGTGATATACGGGCTTGGTAGAGTTCGATACGTTGTTGAGCTAGGAGACGCTTTTCGTCAAGTACCTCCAGTTTCCGCAGACGACGACGTTGATTGTCCTCTTCTGTGAGTTGATTTGTGATTGCTACGCGGAGAGAGGGTATCTGGATCTCAAGAGGCAGTACCGCTTCGCTCCCATAGACCAGGGAGAATGGTGTATTGCCCATCGGGGTCCGTACCGTCGTACGGTAGGCCCAAAGGCATTCGCCGAGCTTTTCGTCCCAGTCGCGTTTGTTGGATGACACGACCTTTTTGAGTAGCCTGACGATAGTTTTGTTGAACGCCTCGGCCAATCCGTTTGCTGCCGGATTGTAGGCGATTGATGCCACGTTTTGAATGCGATTCTTATCACAGAATCTGCTAAAAACATGGCTGATGAACTGAGGTCCATTGTCGTGGATGATCCTCCGGGGTACCCCAAAACGGTAGATGACGTGGTGCTTGATGAAGCTGATCACCTTTGAGCTTTTCACTTCTGCTAGTGGAACTGCTTCTGCCCATTTGGAGAAGTAGTCGGTGATGGCTAGGATGAAGCGGTGTCCTCTTGATGAAGGAGGGGTGATCGGTCCCACAATGTCCATGCCCCAAGCTTCGAAGGGCCAGGAGACGACTGTAGGATGTAGTGGTTCTGACGGTATATGTATGAAGTCTGCGTGAAGCTGGCACGCATGGCACTTCTTAGCATATTCAACAACGTCAGCGGCCATGGTTGGCCAGTAGTAGCCCATGCGTCGCAGTCGTTCCTGCAATTTAGGGCCAGGTTGATGGGCCCCGCAGGTTCCGTTGTGAGCTTCTCGAAGGGCTTTGGCTGCTTCTTTGTTGGACAAACATCGAAGGAGAAGTCCATCGTAGGAGCGTCGGTACAGCATTTTAGTGGCTGTATCGTAGTAGAATCGAAGAGAGCGTCTCCTGACTGAGACGGCTTCTTTCGGGTCTTTTGGAAAAATTTCGTAGACAGCGAAGTCGATGAACGGGAACCTCCAGTCTCGGACATTAACACCAGTATTTGTCGGCATGGCGTGGGCCATGTGTGAGCATAGGTTATTTTTAGGACAGACCAAGTCTCTCCCGACTACCGTGACATAGTATTAAGTCCCGAGGGGCGCTGCCAATGAGGCCGCGAGGCCAGCCAGAGCGTCGGCCTCCAAGTTTTGTAGACGGGGTACATGTTCGATGAAGAACCCAGTGAAGGTTGAAATGATCTTCAATACAACTTCGTGGTAAGGGATCAGATCTTCATGGCGAACTTCGTATTGCCCTCGATCTGGTTTACGACGAGTTTTGAGTCGCCGCAGGCTTCCAGATGATTTACCCCCAGCTGTTGCGCCAGCTGGAGTCCCATAATGAGCGCGTTGTACTCGGCAACATTGTTGGAGCACGACTTCGAAAGGGAGTAAGCACGCTGGATGACCAGTTGATTGGGGGAGACTAATACCACCCCCACTCCTACGACGATTTGGCCTTTGGGGCCTGTTCTTGAAGCACCAACGAAAAACATCCGCCAGACGAAGCCTTCTTCGATGATGTTTGATTCTTGGACCTCATCCGGGATATCTTCATAGAGTTTTGAGGACTCTGGGATGGGGTGTGCAGCTAAAAAGTCGGCCAGAGCTTGACCCTTAACAGCTTTTTGCGGAACAAACACCATGTTGTACGGTGTTAGCAAGATCGCCCATGTGGCTAGCCGGGAGTTCAATGATCCTGGCTTCGTCATGAGGACTCTGAGCGGATTGACTCGGGAAATAACATGAATTTTCTGGCCCGAGACATAATGATGAGTCTTCTGGATGGCAAATACTAAAGCCAAGCACTCCTTTTCAACGGGGTTGTACCGGTGTTCAGCCCTGATGAGTGTTCGACTGAGGTAGTAGATTGCTTGCTCATAGCCTGTATCGCTGTTCTGAGCTAGCAGAGCGCCGAGGGAATGATCTATGGCATGGACGTAGAGGAGGAATGGCTTGCCGGCGACTGGTGCCACCAGGACTGGCGGGCTCATCAGATAAGCCTTGATATCGTCGAAAGCCTTTTGGCATTCCTCTGTCCAAACATAAGAGACTCCCTTTTTCATGAGCTGAATAAAGGGTTGACATTTGCCGGAGAGGTTGCTATGAACCTCCGGATGTATGCCAGACGTCCCTGTAGGCCTCGAAGTTCTCGAAGGTTCTTCGGAGGGTCCATATCAAGGATGGCTTTGGTCTTCTCAGGATCGACATGAATGCCTTTCGCCGTGATAATGAAGCCCAAGAATTTTCTGCTAGAAACCCCTAGGAAGGATTTAGCGGGGTTCATCTTGAGTTGATGCGCCCGCATGAGATCGAAGACTGTCTTGAGGTCTTGCAGGTGATCTCCTTTGAGACGGCTCTTGACTGCGATGTCGTCAACGTAGCATTCGACTGTCTTACGAAGATACTGACGGAAGATGGTGCTCATAGTTCGTTGGTATGTCGTACCAGCGTTCTTCAAGCCGAAGGGCATCACTATGTAACAGAAAACCCCCTTTGGAGTCCTAAATGATGTGTGTTTTGCGTCATCGGGGAACATCTTGATCTGGTTGTAGCCCGAATACCCGTCCATGAAAGACATGCGCTCAAAGCCACATGTATTGTCGATCATCACGTCGGTGATTGGAAGCGGGAATTCGTCCTTCGGGCAAGCAGAGTTGAGATTCCTGAAGTCGATACAAACTCGTATCTTTCCATTCTTCTTGGTGATGGGGACGACGTTGGCTACCCAATCTGGGTGTTGTTTTTCACGGATGAAGCCGCTGGTCAAGAGTTTGTCC
Source organism: Iris pallida (assembly GCA_029216955.1). Lineage (NCBI taxonomy): Eukaryota > Viridiplantae > Streptophyta > Magnoliopsida > Asparagales > Iridaceae > Iris > Iris pallida. The sequence continues at coordinate 35,711 of JANAVB010016025.1, read as the reverse complement.
ACCTCCTGATCGATGGCGTTCATGATATCCGGACGAAAGCGTCGCTGTTGTTGTTTGATAGGCTTGGCATCAGGTAAGATGTTCAGCCTATGCATCGTAATCTGGGGGTAAAGTCCCGACATATCTTCGTAGCTCCAAACGAAGACGTCGATATACTCTTTAGCCAGCTGGATTAAAGATTCTTGGTCTTCTCCTTTTAGGCTTTTGCTGACGAAGATGGGTTTGGAAGAAGATCCATCCCTAAGGTCGATCTGCTCGACTTCGTCTTCGGTGGGAGGTTCACGTAATTCAAAACGAGACTCCCACTGTTCTCCCAGGCGCTGAGCCTAAGGTTCTTCTTCGAAGTACTTTACGACGTCAATGTACCGATAGAGTTGCATTCTGCCGGCATCTAGTTCTGGCTCGAGTGGCGGGAGGTCTTGACGACGCTCAACTTTGCCAAAGATGATGGAATAATTAAAAGACAAGAATAATTAAAAGACACTCTATTATTGATGAAATACGAGATTTTATCCCGTGGGATTACATTGTCCAGTGAGGGGGCATCTACATCAGCAGAGATATAATCCCTCAGCTCTTCATCTGTAAGCACTGGAGTAGGATCGGGAGAGTCCACCACAGCGTTGGTCTTGGAGTCCGAGAGGACTACGTGGGCCTTCTCCGGCAGCTTGGATGGCGGCGGCTTGCCTTTAAGGCACACCTTCAGAGGTGCCTCCGCTGTGCCTCCGGTGATTGGCGCCTTCCCCTGTAGTTTTGCCACGAGGGGAGCCGACGTTTGAGGCGGCTTTCCCTTGAGCCGTATCTTCAGGGGAGCTTCAGGAGCAGCTGGTGCTTTCCCGGGTAGCTTAATGCTCATGGGAGGCAACTTCTGAGGTGATTTGCCTTTGAGTCGGATCTTCAAAGGAGCATCGGGAGTGACCTCAAACTCCATGTCCGGCTCTACTGCCGTCTCTGCTTCGTCGTCAGCATCATTGGCTTTCTCCTCGTCAGGTGACTTGTATAAGTCGACATCGGTGAAGTAGGCTTCAATCCCTTTGAAAGGATCAATGTCTGCGAACTCCGTACGGATGACGTTGTTGGTGGACACGTACTTCATACATTGGTGGAGCGTGGATGGCACCACCATGTATTCATGCAGCCATGGGCGACCCAACAGATGGTTGTAGTTGACTTCGGCGTCTACGACATAACAAGTGACCTCGGTTCTAAGGTTACCGATGTGGCACATTAGTCGTATCTTGCCCAGTGGTTCGCTTTTGCTGGCGTTGAAGCCACTGATTGTTGTGTTGGAGGGCGCCAGTCGGTACATTGGGATCCCCAGTATTAAGAGCAGCGTCTTCGGGATGATGCTGAGGGAAGACCCCGGATCGATCTGAATCCGCTTCACCTTGACTGAACCGATATATCCAGTATAATACAGCGGCCGGTTATGTCGGTTGTGCTTGAGCAGCATGTCTTGTTGGGTGAAAGTTATGTTCGGAATAACTTCATCCGTACAATGACAGTGCGCACATGTAGTTGGGAGATCTTCAGGCTGCTTGACCTGACTGAGAAAGGATTCAGCATCCTTTAGAGCTTCACAGAGAGCTTATCGGGAGTCTTTGGACAGACGAAGGAGCTCGAATAGAGATAGGCGGGCAGGAGTACTGGCCAGTTGTGCCAGTATGTCGAAGTTGTGGGGCTTGGTTAGCCCCGAAGCATTCTCCTTTCGTAGAGGTCTGTCGAAACGAACCTCCACATGCTTCTGCTTATTGGCTGCTGAGGGCTTAGATGGACCCTCCTCCTGGGCAGCAGGGACGGTGCAAGGAGGCACCACCTCGGCGGCAGCTTCGTCGGATTGGACGTTCTGTTGTGAACACGTTTGCACAGGAAGTGCCTCTTCCGTTGAAGAAGAGACCGTGCCGCAAGACTTGATCTTCCTGCCTTTGGATTTGGAGGTAGGGCGTACCTCCGGTTGAGTCACTTCGGAGACGAGATCGGGGTGAACCCATAGGATCTCTCCCCAAGATATGGTGAGTGGGATGAGTCCACTCACGTTGTCACGGGTAGGTGGCAAGTTAACCACCTCCATTGTCGCCTTAGCGATGGGGACGACGCCATCCTGCGTTGTAGTTGGTGGCAGGGTGCCGAACTGGAGTGACACCACGTTGGCCGACACCGTCTTCTCCTCGTAGTCGATGGAGATTATATCAGCATTGATCATGCACTGGATGTAATTCTTGAGGACATAGCAGTCCTTGGTTGGGTGTCCGACAAACCGATGGTAGTGACAGTACCTCGGGTTGTCCACTTTCCCAACCTCGTCGGGACGCTTCGGGTCCGAAAGCTTGATTTTGTCACCCTGCTTCAGTATCTCAAAGAGTTGCAGGGTGTCTTCATCGTTGAACGAATAAACCTCCTTTGGCCTTGGTGCGAGTGGAGGCTTCTGAGTAGGTGCTGACGCACCTTTTGAGGCATTGACAGTCAATGCCTGTTTCCCCTTTGTCTTTCGTCCGGGGTTGTTGGCTGTAGGCCGTTTCCCCTTGTCCTCAAAGGCAGGGAAACTGACTCCCAGAAGACGAGCATTGGCCGCCTTCTTCTCTGCGGCTTCTGCTTCAATGATCAAGGAACTCCAATCGGGAGGAGGAGTGGAGTTGAGCCAGAGTTTGACTGCAGGCAACATGTTCATGCTGCAGGAGGAGAGGAGTGCATGTTCTGGCATACCCGGGGGCAGTCTGAAGCAGGCTTGTCGGAAGCGTTCGATGAACACTCGAACTGTTTCCTTCTCCTTCTGGCGTATCTCTATAAGGGACGCCATCGTCATGTCCTTTCCGCCGTCGTAGAAACGGTCGAGAAAAAGGTGCGTGAGGTCGTCGAAGGAAGATATGGAATTGTCGGAGAGGCTGTAGTACCAGTCGTACGCCACTCCCTTCAGTGCCTCGACAAATATGCTAGTAAGTAGCGCATCCTCCTTCGGAAGATGTCCCGTCTGAGACTGGAAGTATGTCAGGTAGCGACGCGGAGAGTCCTTCTCGTCGTACGGCGTCAGTGTTTGTGGTTTATACTTTGGAGGATAAACCACCTTGTTCCACTCGAGGGGATAAGGCTGGGGGATGCCCATCTTTTGGCGCTCCTCTTGTCTCGTCTTGGACTTAAAGCGCTCGCGCAAGTCCCTGATCATCTCGACTACGTCTTCCGTGGAGCTGGGAGTCGGTGAAGGTGGTACCACCTGATGTTGAGCATTTGAGGGCTCTGACGTCCGAGGTGCTTCTCGGCGATCTGTGTCCGAGGATACCCGTTGAAGGGGTACACTCGATTCTCCATTGGCCCCTGAGTCGGGACCGGTAGAAGGTGTCCTGGCCAAAGCTGACCGTATCTCAAATACTGCTTGAGTCAATATTTGCATAGAGGCAGAGAAGGTTTTGAGTCCTCCCTCTAATGTGTCCATACGGTGGACGAGGTTCGGTGGCGGCACATCAGACTCGGAATCACCCCTAGCCATGTATACTGTCATGACACGGCCGGGAGTGGATGGATCGGTTGAGGCAGATCCACCTCAGCTGTGCTTTGGACACCCTCGTCTTCGGAAGGAGGCTCGACAAGGGTCTGACTACCCCCAGCTTCCTCCAAAATCTTCTTCCTCCCCCGAGTGCCTTCGAACACTCCAGAGGATGAGACAGCTGTCTTTGTTCTCCTCGGCTGGCTTTTGGAAGAGGAATTGCCAGTCGCCTTTCGGACTGACGAGGAGTTGGAGATCACGTTGCATGAAGCAACCCTTGGCTCTTCTTTTGTTGACACCTTCTTCCCGAGGCGACGTCGAAGAGGTGTCGATGATTACAGCCGCTGGAACACTGACTGCCTTGGTGGAACTGTCGCCTTGTAACAGCAGTTGATGGTGACCACAGCACAAGTATGTCCCGTGAGAGGCGCATCGTGCTTGTCAGTCATCTCTCCAGATCGGCGCTTGTGAGTGATCACGTTACGCAGATCGTTGGAGGAGAGTGCCACCTTCACACACCCTTCAGGCGCGTGGCAAGGCCAAGCGCCGGGGTGGTCAAGTGAGTGCTACGCCCCCTGATCTAATACCAAACAAGCATCCCGATCAGTAGTGGGGGAACCACAACATTTGAAGTGACTTGAACGGACCTCAGACGCACAACCAGAGGAGGTGCGGGAGTTCAAGACCACTGAATTTGCCTCACTCGACTTGGTTGTACACGCAATAGATGCACCCAAGTGAGATGAGGACTTTGAAGGTCGGCTCGTTTCTGGCGCAGAAGCACCTGAGTCGACCTTGTTCAGCTTACCATCAGCAGCGCGCATGATTGTGAGCGCATGCTTCTGGCTTGCTGCTGGCTTAGCACGTTTGGGATACATGGCCCGTGCCGTCTTAGATTTCTTCGTTCCAGCCCGCTGGGACGCATAGTACTCAGAATCCAAATTCTCCTCGCCATTACAGCGAGTGAGTCTGTCAAAGACAGAGACTTTCTGTGGCGCATCAGAGGTGATGCGCGGGGCATTGGCTGTGCCCCTGCTCCGTCGACGCATCTTCCTCGCCTGAGAGGGAGATGGCTGGGGAATGTGGTCAGCCACACGTTTCCCCGAGAGATGCGCTGCACCATTGGGCGCATCTTGGTTGCTGAGGACGTCAGTAGAAAGGGAAGGCTGGATTGACGCATCCCCTTCAGTGGTGGTGTCAGCGGCGTCGACCTTGCGTACCCAGACTCGGCGGGTCTTCTTCGGCTTCGGCAGCCGCTTCGAAGGACTCGCACTGCCTTCAGAGATGAACTCCTCATACGCCTGTTGATTGAGGCGTACGACCAGCGTCTTGTGGGAGGAGCCCACCTTCACGTCGTCGGATTGCGACACAGCTTTTTCGGTGGAGGAGAAAGAGGTCCCCAGCAGAGTTGCCAGCTTGTTTGCCATTAAAATTCTTTTATTGCAAATTTCAAAACAAACATAACAGTGTTACAATATAGGACTTAGATGTAGTCCTAGGAGTACACTTTTGTTTATCTGGGTCCCTTGTGCCGATGGAGTGAGTGGTAATACATTGACTCCGTTGACGATCTGACGACGGTTATCGGTTCTCTGAAGGTTTGGATTGCTCTGGGTGCTGGAGCTTGCTGAGAGGAGGAAGACGTTGAGTGTCTGTATCTGCCTCTCTGGTGGTTCGTTCGTTTTCTGTGTGTTCGTTGTGTGTGTGAGAAGAAAATGATCCCTCTATTTATAGCTTTGCAGACTGGCTGCTCATGCGCACATGTAGGATGCGCCTGTACGCGGGGACAACACGTGGTGATTGCTGATGGAGACGCATGGACGATACGCCCTGATCGAGGGGTTGAATTCTTCATACTGCTGTTGTGAGCCGGCACGTAGCAGAGGAGAGGATCTTTCTGTTGCTGAAATCTTGGGTGAGTTGAGTCAAAGGACACGTGTCGTCGACTCATGGCTCGGAGATCTCGGCTTTGATGGGGGAATGATCTGGTAGGATGCGCCTAGTATTGGGCGCATGAGGAGACTTTGGCTCGTAACCTTTAGGAGTCACGAACCATTCTGGGCGCATGGCTTTTGAGGCGCATGCAGAGCTTTAATGGTGACTTTCCTTCTGTCTTTAGGGATCAGTGAAAAGTCTGAAGCGCATGGCTTTTGAGGCGCATACAGATTTGGGCGCATGGCTGCGGAGGCGCATGCGAATGGTTGGGTGGCCACGTGGCAGTGGCCGTCAAAGTAAAGGTAATGATGATGCTGACGTTGCCGACGCTTCGTCTTCTGAAAAAGCTGTCAACTGTTCAGACTTTGGGAGGTGTGCTGCCAACTCTGTCAGTTCAGCATTTAATGTTTCTGACATTCGATGGACAGCTGAGTGGGCGCGTCGATTGGTGTTCCACTAGGCGTATGGGGACGCATGGGGGCGCATCCTCTGTGATGCACTTGGTACTGAAAGGCACGTCTTGATGCTGAAGGGCGCGTCTGTGTGACGCGCTGACTGGCCGGCGCATCTGCTTCGAGACACGTCTTTAATGGTGCGTCTGTTGAGTTCTTCGAGTCATTAATGACTCTCTGACTTAGCTGAATTTGAAGGGAAGAATTTGTCACGACCCGCACCCTAGAGTAAGGGCACGAGACGTGAATACGTCCAGCCTACGCCGCAGTGTCGGCGGTAGAACGCTGTCCTAGGTCTCAACATCTAACAGTTTATATCTAAACAGTTTATATTCCCCGAACGGGGTATCATAGTAATAATAACTCAATCACAGCTAAGGAAGAGATAGCACAATATGAAATAGAACTCAAGGAAATGAAATAGATAAAACCATAGTCCAAGATAATCCCAGCAGTACAAGTCTCAGATAAAGAATATATACAAAACTGATCTCCAGAATAAGAGTCTAACTAGAACATGATCCAACTACATAGATAAAAGCCTAAAATCTAAACTAGGCAGTCGGGGGAAGGTCCTCAGCTACTGCTGGATCCTCCAGAGAGTCCAGCTCACAGGTGTCATCAAGGGCTGCCCCGTAATAGGTGTCCAGGCAAGCCTCCTCCTCGTCCTCTGTAATATTTTCAACAGGTCCAGTCAGGACAGGAGCGAGCACAGTACATCTCAACAATTCATAGCAGGTTAGAAAATATAAACATGCAGTAAAGTAAGATACAAGTACTGAGAGAAATGCTGTATGTAAACAGGAAGAGAACTGTAATGTAAATATCTACTATACATAGAGACTAGCAGTGACTAGTGAATCAGAGTACGAGATAGCACATGTGAACAGGACAGATTTGCACAGGATGTCGAGGTTGCACAGGAATCTACACTACAATGGAAATGTTCACACGACTACTAGCACTCCCCCGTATCCCCAATCAATACACAAGGATCTAAACAGGTTATGTTATTGCACAGGATATCACATGGGGGCCCATATAAGGTGCACATGATAGTATACATGGGGGCTCCGTGAACATGAGAGTACAAGATTCACAGGAGTGCACATGTAATGAAAGCACAGGAGTACATGATGTAAGTGAAACGCACAAGCACAATGTACCCGATGCTTCCGAGGGGGATAACATCGTATGTAGAGATCCATATAGTACCAATCCGTGTGACCAACGTGACAGTACAAGTAAAGTAATCTACTGCAGGTAATAATTCTAAGCAGGATATGAAATGATCAGAGAATGTACTCGCCTGTAACTGAGTGTCCGATATGAAACGTACTGTCCAAGGAGTGGTGTCTGGCTCCTAATCAGAACAGCACAAGTCACAACAAGTCCAGAATAGTAATATGGAGTCCTACTATGCATTCTATATGATTCTAAGTCAATCTAGGCCAAAGTCAACTCTCAGTCAACTTTGGTCAACCCTAGAAGTCAAACTAGGTCCACCAGGTCTAATTCAGTCTAAACTAGGCTATCTAGGTCTAACAAGACATGCTAGCCTCTAACAAGTCTATACTAGACTACACACAACATTTCAAGCACTCATAATACCTATGTATATACACTATATATATATATATATATATATATATATATATACACAAAAAGAACCACACTAGGCATTAGGCTAAACACTATGCATTCTATACATAGATATACTCTCACACATATATATATCTACACTACACATATGCACATAGAACATTGATATGCTCATGAAAACTTATGGAAAGATACATGTGTGGGTGTGTTCAAGTGTAGAAAAAAATAGATGTGGCAGGAATTACTCCAACAGTGAGCAGTGAAGCAACATATAACAGTGATCAATATCCTTGCAGGTACTTAACAAGTGAAGAGTGTCTAACCTGGTAATTAGGACAGTATTTATGTGCAGGAAATAGAGTTGACAGTGAACAAGGGTGGCCTGTGCATATGTGAAATAGTGTGTGTGTGTGTCTAAAATGTATACAGGAAATGATGGTGTCATGCAAGTTTCAGGAAGCAACAGTGAAGAGGTGGCTGTGTATGGGAGCATGACAGGAAAACAGTGCACTAGTGTCTAGTGTGCAGGAAACAAATAGGCTTGGGTGTGTGTATGAAGAACTATGTATGTGGACAGTGTATTAAGTGCAGGAAAACATGGCAGCAACAAGTAATACCTGTGTAACAATGTGTGAAACAGGAAACATGAAATCAGTGCATGCAAAGGGCAGAACAGTGGAGAGAAAGTGTGTTTGTGTGGTGTGCTATCAAGTATAACTAATTGTCAAAGAATGTGTATGCCAACATGTACAGGAAAACAGGAAAGAAGAATGTGTAACTGTGCAATGGTGTGCAGGAATTATTCTAACAGTGAAGAGGTGAAGTATGTGTGCACATGTGTTGGCAGGAAAAACAGTAAAGGTGAAAGCTATGCTATATTGTGAAACTGGAATCACTATTCTGTCCCAAGATATACAGGAAAATGCAAGGTTGTGAGGAGGAATGTGTGCACATGATTTACAGGAAAACAGTGTAATTTAAACCCAGGTTTCCTATGAATCTCAGGTTTAAGACCACAGAAGAAATTCTCAGATTTCATTATCAACTTAACCCAAAAACATGGTACTCATGCTCAGTCACAACCCAAACCACATTACCTAATATTGAAACCTATTCCCAGGTTTAAATTTGACAGTGTATCAATGTATCCAAACTCAGCAATTACAAGTAGGGGTGAGCAACGGTTCGGTTCGGTTCAAACCGAACCGTATATATGAAAACCGAAATAACCGTAAACCGTACTTCTCAAAACCGAAAACCGAATCGTTTTTATAAAAACCGAACAAAATCGAACCGAATTAATTCGGTTCGGTTTTCGGTCGGTTCGGTTTCATGGGCCAATGTGCCGGACCTTCAATTTTTTAGCAAAATATGCCTATTTAAATAACAATTTATTTTAAAAATATGGTATTATTGTATTAATGAATTATATATTACATAGTGTGAAAAATATCAGTATATATATAGATTGAGGGTAGAGAGAGAGAGTATTCAAAAAAGTACCGACAGAGAATAAAAGGAGAGTGTCCTCGGCTAAGGGTTACAAAATATTAGTATATGTAGATTGAGGATAGTTTGATAAATTATTAAATCTAAATCGGTTTTCGGTTCGGTTCGGTTATCCGGATCAAGAACCGAAGACCGAACCGTTATTTTAAAATTTTAAATTTTCAAACCGAAAACCGAACCGATAACCGAAAAGCCGAACCGTTTGTCATATTTCGGTTCGGTTCGGTTCGGTTTTCGGTTTTCAACCGTTATATGCTCACCCCTAATTACAAGGTGCTTCTAATCTCAGGTTAACATATATTCAAAACTGAAATTAACTTAGTTCCTAGAAAAACAACCTAATAATGAATTCAGTCCATATCTCGACAAATTAATACTGAATTTAACCATGGCAAGCTAATGTATATAGGAACATGATTAGAGTTAAAACTTAGCATTAGCATCAGTCATTAGGATTAATAACTATTGAACAATGTAACATAACAGTAAATATTTCGAGTATCAGGACAGTGTCAGGATACTCCTCCCACACCATTTTGAATTCAAAATCACACAAAACTTATTTAAAAACATGCAATCACTCTACACACACCACATACTATATATTAGGACCTAAAATAACTAATTAATACAGGAGTTAAACCACAGGAAATGAATCTATACTCAGAACCAAAAACCCAAACAGTGCACGTGCACAGCCTTCCCCGTGCACACGGTTTTTCGTGTCCGACACGACACCAACCGACGCAAGACTTGGGGAGTGTCATGACAGACACTGCCCCTTGCTTCGTGTCGAGTTTCAAGTGTCCACGTGTCCTGTGCAGCCCGCACGAGCATGCTGGTAGCAGGGGAGCTACAGTGCTCGTGCGCGCGCCACAGATCCGCGCGTGCGCGTGTCCCAAAACGACATGACGCAACACAGGAACCACCCCAGTATCCCAAAAACGTATAAGCGACTACAAATCGATGCTTCCTATTCAAACACAATTCAAAAAACAATACAAAATGCTCACTGAGGCATTTTGTCAAACACCTACGGTTAGGAGCTGAAACGTGTCCAAAACGACACGAAAACTCCGACACCAGGGACGAAACCTATCCAAACCCTAGGGGGACCCTTAGGGCTTCCTATTGGTGAAGACCACATGAAGTTTCATGGAGAAAAGAGAAATATACCTCAATGTGAAGTTTCAATGGAAAAAGCCCTTTGTTAGCTCCTCACTTGGTATCTCAAATCCTCCAAACCAAATCCAAACTGAACCAAACATTGATAGCAGCAAGAAAATCATCATCAGAAATCATTGCAACAAATTTGAGGAATTTAGGACCTATATTAGAATTTTAATGAATATACTAAGACAAGAACTCACATCTTTCTTCTTGGATCTATTTTTCCTAAGGAGGGAGGCTAGCCCTAAAAACTAGGAGGATATTTATAATGGGGGAATCCCTAGGTTCATCTAGGGATGGCTGACCACTTGGCTTTGGGTTAGGGTTGAGCTAGGTTTGTTAGTCCAATCTAGCTAAGTCACAAAATGACCAGTGAAACCACAAGCCATTCACCAAATCAAATGTTTTCTAAATTTCTAATTCTAGTTCCATGAATTACTAACCACTAACTTGAGTCACACTTGGTTAGACTAGGGTCACTTGACCTAACCAAGACCAACTAACCATGGTTAGTTCCTAGGTTGGTCTACATGAGTCAAAACTGACCAAAAATCAAACTAGTCCAAATAAATCCAAAATAAATTCTAAAAATTCCCATAAATTCTAATTAATACTAATAAATTTTATTTACCCCAAAAATAACAAATTTACCCTCAAACTAGAAATGTGGTAATGACAAATCTACCCTCCTTAAAAGAATTTTGTCCTCGAAATTGAAAGGCTAAATGCAACTGATGAGAAGGATAGAAAGTATACCTCAAGGGCCAAAAAGATAAGGGTACCGCTCGCGCATCTCATCCTCCTGCTCCCAGGTAGACTCTCCTGGAGAATGATGCCTCCATGCGATGCGTACCAACGGTATCACCTGGTTCCTCAGAACCTTCTCCCGTCGATCCAGAATCTCCACAGGCTGCTCTGGATAGCTGAGAGAAGGACCCACCTCAATCTCCGAATGATCGAGCACATGGCTAGGATCAGCCACGTACCGTCTCAACTGTGATACATGGAATACATTGTGGACCCCCACAAGTGCAGGCGGCAAGTCTAGCCTGTAAGCCACGTCACCGACTCTCCCGCTGATAACGAAAGGGCCGATGAAGCGCGGGCTAAGCTTTCTGCCTCCACCAAAACGTATCGTACCACGAGTCGGAGATATTCTCAAGAAAACCTGGTCTCCGACCTAATCACAAGCAAGGTCTCAATTAATAATAAATAACAAACATGATCAAATCACAAACAACAACCTAAATCTAATCCTACTCTAATCTGTACCTCAAACTCCAAGGGTCTCCGGTGGCTATCGGCCCAGTGCCGATGTCTGTCCTGCGCCACGCGAAGTCTGTCCCTGATAAGCTTTACCTTTTCGGCCGCATCCACAATCATCTCTGGCCCCAGCAAAGCTCGCTCACCAACATCATCCCAGGATAAGGGTGTACGGCACCTACGCCCGTACAGAGCCTCGAAAGGTGACATCTCGATGCTGGCCTGGAAACTATTGTTATAGGCAAACTCCACTAAATGAAGATGATCCTCCCAAGAACCTCCAAAGTCCAGGACGCACGTCCGCAGCATATCCTCGAGAGTCTGAATAGTCCGCTCTGACTGTCCGTCCGTCTGGGGGTGGTATGCAGTACTAAACTTGAGCTGAGTGCCCAAGCTGGTCTGCAGACTCCTCCAGAAATGAGAAGTAAAACGGCTATCCCGATCTGAGACGATGCTGACCGGAACTCCGTGGATCCTGACTATCTGCCGCATATACATCTCCGCCAGCCTCTCTGTAGACGTACCCACTTTGAATGGCAAAAAGTGGGCCGATTTGGTCAACCTGTCCACGATGACCCAAATCGCGTCCTTCCCTCCTGGAGTATGCGGCAATCCTGATACGAAGTCCATCGTGATATGCTCCCATTTCCACTCGGGAATGGGCAACGGCTGCAACAATCCACCGGGCCTCTGTCTCTCCGCCTTGACCTGCTGACAGACCAAGCACCTCGCTACGAAGTGGGACACCTCCCGCTTCATTCCTGACCACCATACATGCTCCCGCAGATCTCGGTACATCTTGTTGGCACCCGGGTGTATAGAGTACTGGGATCTGTGGGCTTCCTGCAAAATCTGCTCTCTGAGCTCCCCGCTAGGCACACGTAGCCTGGCACCGTGCCTCAGGGCACCATCCTCTGCAAGTGAAAACTCAGGATCCCCCACTCCCATACTGACCTGCTCTCTGATACTCTGAAAAGCCACATCCTGAAACTGAGCCGCCTTGATCCTATCCATTAAGTCTGACTAAATCTGCATCCCCCATAGCTGCATCTGTACTCCCGACACGATCACCTCAATCCCAAGGCTCTCCAAGTCGGCAAGTAAATGCCGATCCATGGTCAAACACATGGCTGTCGGATACCTGCTCAAGGCATCGGCAACCACGTTGGCCTTCCCTGGATGATACTACAGTGCAATGTCGAAGTCCTTCATCAACTCCAACCATCTGCGCTGTCTCATGTTCAACTCCTTCTGAGTAAACACATACTTTAGGCTCTTGTGATCTGTGAAGATCTCCACCCGCTCACCATACAGATAATGCTTCTACAGCTTCAAAGCAAAAATCACAGCTGCCAGCTCCAGGTCGTGGGTAGGGTAGTTCTTCTCATGGGGACGTAACTGCCTGGAAGCATAGGCAATCACCTTCCCGTGCTACTGCAACACACAACCCAGCCCCTTCCCTGAAGCATCACTATAAATAGTGAATCCACCTGATCCTGAAGGCAACGTCAGAATCGGAGCTGTCGTCAACCGCTTCTTCAACTCATCAAAAGCTGCCTGACACTCCTCTGACCATACATACTCAGCATCCTTCCGGGTCAACCGTGTCAACGGCTCTGCGATCCGGGAGAAATCCTGCACGAATCTCCGGTAATATCCTACCAGCCCCAGGAAGCTCCTGATCTCTGCAACTGAAGTCGGCGCTGCCCATGCCTCGACTGCTACAATCTTCTTGGGGTCAACTGAGATACCATCTCCAGTCACCACGTGCCCCAAGAAATCTACCCGGTCCAAGAAAAACTCACACTTGGAGAGTTTCCCATAAAGCTGCTCCTTCCTGAGAACCTCCAGCACTATCCTCAAATGCTCCTCGTGCTCCTCCTCAGTCTTGGAATATATCAAGATATCATCAATAAATACTACTACAAACTGATCCAGATACTGATGGAACACCTTGTTCATAAGGTTCATAAACACAGCTGGTGCATTGGTTAGCCCAAACGACATAACCAAAACCTCGAACTGTTCATACCGCATCCTGAAAGCGGTCTTGGAAATATCCTCCCCCTTCACCTTCACCTGGTGATATCCCGACCTCAGATCAATCATGGAGAATACCCGAGCTCCGCTCAACTGGTCAAATAGATCGTCGATCCGCGGCAGTGGGTATCTGTTCTTGATCGTGAGGTTGTTGAGTGCCCTGTAGTCAATACACATGCGTACTGACCCATCCTTCTTCGGCACAAACAACACTGGTGCACCCCATGGCGACGAACTCGAGCGGATGAAGCCCTTGTCCTGTAGCTCATCCACTTGCTTCTTCAGCTCCACAAGCTCGATGTTGTTCACCCGATAGACATACTGAGAGATAGGTTCCGCTCCTGGAACCAAGTCTATCGAGAACTCAATGTCTTTGTCTGGTGGCAGTCCCGGCAACTCCTCCGAGAAAACATCCATATACTCTGCTATCAAGCGGTGTGGAATCGTCTGCTCCTCGACCGAGACTCCACAGAAGACTCCGCTGTTCTGCTCTGCCTTACGTCTGGAGTACTCGAACTCTGGCTCCTCCGGCGCTCTGAACAGAACTCTACCCCCTCTGCAATCAATGCTGGCGTGGTGCCTGCTCAACCAATCCATGCCTAATACTATATCGTAGTTCGACAATGGCATCACGAGCAGGCTCACCTCCAACTCACGGCCTCCCAAAACTACTCTCCGACCCTTATAAACATCACTCACGAGGATAATACCATCCCCGGTCGTGATCTTGTAAGTCCTAGGCAACGATTCAGCTATGATACCGTGTCTAATCGCAAAGGATACTGAAATAAAGCTATGCGATGCACCAGAATCAAACAATGCAAATGCTGGACTGGAGTCGAGAAGAATCAAACCTGCAATCAGCTCTCCAGTCACCTCTGCATCTCCAGCTGCCATGGCGAAAGCTCGCCCCTGCTGGCCTCCCCTGGCCTGCTGCTGGTGCTGGACGAACCTCTGCTGCTGAGTCGGCAGGGCTGGTCCCCGCTGCTGGCCTGCTGCTGCTCTGGCTCCTCCTCCCTGAGCTGTTCGTCCCACAGACCTAGGACAATCCCTCATCTGGTGGTCTGCTGCTCTGCAGAAAAGGCACTTCTCGAGCCTCTTCCTGCACTCATTCCATCCATGCCCTGGCTTCTTGCAAAAAGCACAACTGACTGTCTACCTGGGTGCCTGATGCTGCTGCTGAGCCGGCCTCTGCTGAATCGGCTGCGGCTGAAACTGCCTGGGCTGCTGGTGCTGAAAATGAGGCCTCTTGGCCTGGCCCCCGCTGCTACTGCCTCCAACTGGGTCTCTTCCTCTCTTGAGCCTAAGCTCAAGATCATGCTCTGCTAGCAGGGCTCCCGTCAAGATCTCCTCAAACGTAGCATCTCGGTTCCCCTTGGTCAGGGACTTCACCTCCTTGACTAGACCCTTTCGGAACCTCTGGGCCTTCGCCGTCTCGCTCAGACCCTCAATAAACCTGCCGAGACGACCAAACTCTCCCGCATACTCCTCAACTGAGAGGCTCCCCTGGACCAAGCTCTCAAACTGGGTCTCCAAGGCTCTGACTGCTGAATCCGGGAAGAACTTCTTCTTGAAGAAGCCCCGGAACTGCTCCCAAGTCTGCCCTGGTACCCCCATCCTGGGGTCCGACTGATACCAGGTGCGAGCAAGATCTCACATCCGGCTAGCTGCCGCCTCGATCTGAAGGTCTGCCGGAATCCTGGCCAAGTAGAAGATCTCCTCCATATGCTCGATCCACTCGTCGGCATATAGGATCCCCTCTGTCCCCATGAAGTCTCTGGGGCTCATCTTCTAAAACTGCCCGATCCCTGGTGTCCTCTGCTGCTGCACCACCGGTCGAGCTGCGGCTGTCGTGACAGCCAACTCCATGCCTCGGTCCTGCCGAGCCTGCTGTCGGTCCATAAACTGCTGAAAATATGCGAACATCTGAGCTGCGTCCACATGTCCTGGAGGCGGTGGTGGCTGGAAAGGATCCTCTGGATAGACCGGGTCCTGCCTTCCAGTCGGTGGATGCATGTTCCCTGCTGCGGCTGCCGAAGTCTCAACACGAGCTGAGGTGACAAGAGCTGCAGTCCCCTGGCCTCGCCGTGCTGGCTGAGAGGTAGCAGTCCCCTCTATAGCATCATCATGGACGGCACGCTGCGAACGAGTCTCTACCATCCTGAAGATAGACAAACAAGAGTATCAACTTCTGAGAAAGAAACGAAATAACAAAAGCGGACAATTATAATTCAAAGGACCAGCAGACAAAAGGATTTAGATGGCAATAAAAGAAGATTTCCTAAAGTGATTGAGTATCTTAAAATTATTATCCTATATCCTAGAGCAGGCTGCAGCGATACTCTAGTTCGAGTACCACTACACTTCTAGTCTAGACCTGCATGGGCCACCACTAAAAACGTGTCACGACCCGCACCCTAGAGTAAGGGCACGAGACGTGAATACGTCCAGCCTACGCCGCAGTGTCGGCGGTAGAACGCTGTCCTAGGTCTCAACATCTAACAGTTTATATCTAAACAGTTTATATTCCCCGAACGGGGTATCATAGTAATAATAACTCAATCACAGCTAAGGAAGAGATAGCACGATATGAAATAGAACTCAAGGAAATGAAATAGATAAAACTATAGTCTAAGATAATCCCAGCAGTACAAGTCTCAGATAAAGAATATATACAAAACTGATCTCCAGAATAAGAGTCTAACTAGAACATGATCCAACTACATAGATAAAAGCCTAAAATCTAAACTAGGCAGTCGGGGGAAGGTCCTCAGCTACTGCTGGATCCTCCAGAGGGTCCAGCTCACAGGTGTCATCAAGGGCTGCCCCGTAATAGGTGTCCAGGCAAGCCTCCTTCTCGTCCTCTGTAATATTTTCAACAGGTCCAGTCAGGACAGGAGCGAGCACAGTACATCTCAACAATTCATAGCAGGTTAGAAAATATAAACATGCAGTAAAGTAAGATACAAGTACTGAGAGAAATGTTGTATGTAAACAGGAAGAGAACTGTAATATAAATATCTACTATACATAGAGACTAGCAGTGACTAGTAAATCAGAGTACGAGATAGCACATGTGAACAGGACAGATTTGCACAGGATGTCGAGGTTGCACAGGAATCTACACTACAATGGAAATGTTCACACGACTACTAGCACTCCCCCGTATCCCCAATCAATACACAAGGATCTAAACAGGTTATGTTATTGCACAGGATATCACATGGGGGCCCATATAGGGTGTACATGATAGTATACATGGGGGCTCCGTGAACATGAGAGTACAAGATTTACAGGAGTGCACATGTAATGAAAGCATAGGAGTACATGATGTAAGTGAAACGCACAAGCACAATGTACCCGATGCTCCCGAGGGGGATAACATCGCATGTAGAGATCCATATAGTACCAATCCGTATGACCAACGTGACAGTACAAGTAAAGTAATCTACTGCAGGTAATAATTCTAAGCAGGATATGAAATGATCAAAGAATGTACTCGCCTGTAACTGAGTGTCCGGTATGAAACGTACTGTCCAAGTAGTGGTGTCTGGCTCCTAATCAGAACAGCACAAGTCACAACAAGTCCAGAATAGTATATGGAGTCCTACTATACATTCTACACGATTCTAAGTCAATCTAGGCCAAAGTCAACTCTCAGTCAACTTTGGTCAACCCTAGAAGTCAAACTAGGTCCACCAGGTCTAATTCAGTCTAAACTAGGCTATCTAGGTCTAACAAGACATGCTAGCCTCTAACAAGTCTATACTAGACTACACACAACATTTCAAGCACTCATAATACCTATGTATATACACTATATATATATAGATACACAAAAAGAACCACACTAGGCATTAGGCTTAACACTATGCATTCTACACATAGATATACTCTCACACATATATATATCTACACTACACATATGCACATAGAACATTGATATGCTCATGAAAACTTATGGAAAGATACATGTGTGGGTGTGTTCAAGTGTAGAAAAAAATAGATGTGGCAGGAATTACTCCAACAGTGAGCAGTGAAGCAACATATAATAGTGATCAATATCCTTGCAGGTACTTAACAAGTGAAGAGTGTCTAACCTGGTAATTAGGACAGTATTTATGTGCAGGAAATAGAGTTGACAGTGAACAAGGGTGGCCTGTGCATATGTGAAATAGTGTGTGTGTGTGTCTAAAATGTATACAGGAAATGATGGTGTCATGCAAGTTTCAGGAAGCAACAGTAAAGAGGTGGCTGTGTATGGGAGCATGACAGGAAAACAGTGCACTAGTGTCTAGTGTGCAGGAAATAAATAGGCTTGGGTGTGTGTATGAAGAACTATGTATGTGGACAGTGTATTAAGTGCAGAAAAACATGGCAGCAACCAGTAATACCTGTGTAACAATGTGTGAAACAGGAAACATGAAATCAGTGCATGCAAAGGGCAGAACAGTGGAGAGAAAGTGTGTTTGTGTGGTGTGCTATCAAGTATAACTAATTGTCAAAGAATGTGTATGCCAACATGTACAGGAAAACAGGAAAGAAGAATGTGTAACTGTGCAATGGTGTGCAGGAATTATTCTAACAGTGAAGAGGTAAAGTATGTGTGCACATGTGTTGGCAGGAAAAACAGTGAAGGTGAAAGCTATGCTATATTGTGAAACTGGAATCACTATTCAGTCCCAAGATATACAGGAAAATGCAAGGTTGTGAGGAGGAATGTGTGCACATGATTTACAGGAAAACAGTGTAATTTAAACCCATGTTTCCTATGAATCTCAGGTTTAAGACCACAGAAGAAATTCTCAGATTTCATTATCAACTTAACCCAAAAACATGGTACTCATGCTCAGTCACAACCCAAACCACATTACCTAATATTGAAACCTATTCCCAGGTTTAAATTTGACAGTGTATCAATGTATCCAAACTCAGCAATTACAAGGTGCTTCTAATCTCAGGTTAACATATATTCAAAACTGAAATTAACTTAGTTCCTTGAAAAACAACCTAATAATGAATTCAGTCCATATCTCGACAAATTAACACTGAATTTAACCATGGCAAGCTAATGTATATAGGAACATGATTAGAGTTAAAACTTAGCATTAGCATCAGTCATTAGAATTAATAACTATTGAACAATGTAACATAACAGTAAATATTTGGAGTATCAGGACAGTGTCAGGATACTCCTCCCACACCATTTTGAATTCAAAATCACACAAAACTTATTTAAAAACATGCAATCACTCTACACACACCACATACTATATATTAGGACCTAAAATAACTAATTAATACAGGAGTTAAACCACAGGAAATGAATCTATACTCAGAACCAAAAACCCAAACAGTGCACGTGCACAGCCTTCCCCGTGCACACGGTTTTTCGTGTCTGACACGGCACCAACCGACGCAAGACTTGGGGAGTGTCATGACAGACACTGCCCCTTGCTTCGTGTCGAGTTTCAAGTATCCACGTGTCCTGTGCAGCCCGCACGAGCATGCTGGTAGCAGGGGAGCTACAGTGCTCGTGCGCGCACCACAGATCCGCGCGTGCGCGTACGCGACACAGGAACCACCCCAGTGTCCCAAAAACATATAAGCGACTACAAATCGATGCTTCCTACTCAAACACAATTCAAAAAACAATACAAAATGCTCACTGAGGCATTTTGTCAAACACCTACGGCTAGGAGCTGAAACGTGTCCAAAACGACACGAAAACTCCGACACCAGGGACGAAACCTATCCAAACCCTAGGGGTACCCTTAGGGCTTCCTATTGGTGAAGACCACATGAAGTTTTATGGAGAAAAGAGAAATATACCTCAATGTGAAGTTTCAATGGAAAAAGCCCTTTGTTAGCTCCTCACTTGGTATCTCAAATCCTCCAAACCAAATCCAAACTGAACCAAACATTGATAGCAGCAAGAAAATCATCATCAGAAATCATTGCAACAAATTTGAGGAATTTAGGACCTATATTGGAATTTTAATGAATATACTAAGACAAGAACTTACCTCTTTCTTCTTGGATCTATTTTTCCTAAGGAGGGAGGCTAGCCCTAAAAACTAGGAGGATATTTATAATGGGGGAATCCCTAGGTTCAGCTAGGGATGGCTGACCACTTGGCTTTGGGTTAGGGTTGAGCTAGGTTTGTTAGTCCAATCTAGCTAAGTCACAAAATGACTAGTGAAACCACAAGCCATTCACCAAATCAAATGATTTCTAAATTTCTAATTCTAGTTCTATGAATTACTAACCACTAACTTGAGTCACACTAGGTTAGACTAGGGTCACTTGACCTAACCAAGCCCAACTAACCATGGTTAGTTCCTAGGTTGGTCTACATGAGTCAAAACTGACCAAAAATCAAACTAGTCCAAATAAATCCAAAATAAATTCTAAAAATTCCCATAAATTCTAATTAATACTAATAAATTTTATTTACCCCAAAAATGACAAATTTACCCTCAAACTAGAAATGTGGTAATGACAGAATTCATTATCATGAATACAAGTTCATTGTACTAACTTCGGGAAGGTTGCCACTTGGCGCATGGGTTTGATTTGCCCTGGCCTATGAATAGCAACAGTTTGAGAGAGTTTTGTTGTCTCTCCCTTGACTTTTTGACGAAGATGGATTCGACTGATCCTCCTCCTTGGCAAGACGTTGTACTGTGGATGATGGTTCTCCTTGTTCGAATAAGCTTTGACGGTTTAACTCCTTCAGAAGATAAGAGCCCCAGGCTGGTAGATGCGCTTGTGCGTTGACGAGGAAGTGATTCACTCTGACGGGGCGGAGTGATGCGCTGGGAGACAGGTACAGTAGGTTGCAACTGTTGGAACACAGACTGCCTTGGTGGTGGAGCCACTGTCTTGCGGTAGCAGCAGTTGATGGCGACCGTAGCACAAGTGAGCCTGTGGGGGGCGCATTATGCTTGTTGGTCGGCTCTCCTGATCGACGTTTGTGAATGATCACATTACGCAGATTGTTGCAGGAGAGTGCCACCTTCGCACCCCCTTCAGGCGCATGGCAAGGCCAAGCGCCGGGGTGGTCAAGTGAGAGTGCCACCTTTACACCCTATCAGACGCATGGCAAGGCCAAACGCCGGGGTGGTCAAGTGAATGTTGCGCCCCCTGATCTCCCGATCAGTAGTGGGGGAACAACATTTAAAATGACTTGAACGGACCTCAAACGCACAACTAGAGGAGGCGCAAGAGTTCAAGACCACTGGGTTTGCCTTGCTCGACTTGGTTGTGAACGCAATAGATGCGCCCAAGTGAGACAAGGACTTTGAAGGTCAGCTCGTTTCTGGCGCAGAAGCACCTGAGTCGACCTTGTACAGCTTACCATCAGCAGCGCGCATGATTGTGAGCGCATGCTTCTGGTTTACTGCTGGCATAGCACATTTGAGGCGCATGGTCCGTGCCGCCTTGGACTTCTTCGTACCAGCCCGTGGGGCGCATAGTACTCAGAGTCCAAATTATCCTCGCCATGATAGCGAGTAAAGAACTTGCAGCCAACCCAGAAGAAGAGAAGAACAACTGCAACTTTTTGTGGCTCGAACGGGCTTCCTGGATAACAGGCTCCCTTTTTTTTTTTTTTTTGGTGCCTTTTTCAGAGGAGGCAAGAGGGCTCTATATATAGAGTGGAATGAGACCTCCCTTCTTCTCCTTTCTGATGTGGGATTAAAAGCAAGATCCCTTCTTTTTCATGCTTCTACAATACAAAGCTTTGGGCACATGGCTATGGAGGTGCATGCGGGTGATCAGTTGGCCACGTGGCGGGACGCAGCTGTAACCGACAAAATAAGTAATAGTGAGACTGACGTCGACCACTCTTCGTTTTCTGTAAAAGCTGTCAACTACTCAGTCTTCAGAAAGCGTGATGATGGTTCTATCTTATAGCATTAAATGCTTGATGGGTGACGAGCTTAGATGGGCACATATGTCTGTTCGTCACTAGGCGCATCGACATGCGCATGATGTTGAGGAGCGCATCCGCGAAGTGGTGCATCTTCTTTGGTTAGCTTTTTCGAGTCTTTCGAGACTCGAATTGATGATTCTTTGACTTAGCTGAATTTGAAGTGGTAGATTCATTACCATTAATGCAAGTTTATTGCACTGACTTCGGAGAAGTTGCCACTTGGCGCATGGGTTTGGTTTGCCCTGGCCTATAAATAGCAGCGGTGAGAGAGAGAGAGAGAGAGAGTTTCCTTCATATTTTACACGACTTCTTGACGAAAATGAACTCGAACGATCCTCCTCCTTGGCAAGATGTTGCACTGTGGGCTGCGGATCTCCTCGTTCGAAGAAGCTTTGGCGATGAACTCTTTCAGAAGACTGAGATATGCCGGGAGAGCTATAGACATAATAGCTTATGTTTGAACCCTTTGTCGGCAGTGTTGTTCTACGAGATGGCGTTGGGTGCCTGTTGCAGGCAAAGATTGGGGTCGTCGTGCCTCTACTTTCGTTATACTGGAAGAGCCACCAGGTTTGGATTGATTGCCAACCCGCGTTCTCCTCAATAAATACTTCATTAGTCGAAGCACTCGTACGAGGAAGTGATTCGCTCTGACAAGGAAGCATGATGCGTCTATCCGAGACGTCAGAGTGATGCGCCTATGCCAAGACGTCAGATTGACGCGCCTAGCTGTAGTTTTAGGCTTCTTCTTTCTAGTAGTCGTTTTATTGTAACAAAGAGTTTGGACATGTAATAGACTTTCATGTGATAATAAAAATCTGATTTTCATATGCTTCTTCTCTTTGCTATCTTCTGATAGATATGTTAATGTAATGTCTTGGGGCGCATGACACTTTGGGGTGCATGATATTTTAGGTCACATAGGAGTGACGCCACCGCCCTCGCCGCCGCCTACTTCAGCTCCGCGCACCTCCTCATGATCCCCTCCGCCCTCTCGTCGCCGTTCACCTCCGCCACGCACCTCCCGAGCTCCTCCCTCCCCACCGGGGCCCCCAGCCTCACCCAGGCCCTAGACACGTCAGCTGGTTCCCGAACTGCGGGTACGCCACCACCGCCACCTTTCTTTTGCCGTCGTCCCCCGTCGTGAACCCTTCGGCTAGCAGCAGCCGGCAGTCCTCCCGGACCACCCATAGGAACGGCCGCCCGCAGCCTACAAGCTCGTGCGCCATCTCCGCCATCTCCTCGGGGCCCACCGAGACGTACACCACCGAGCGCGATGGCTACACGTCGAGCCACCCCATGCAGTCCTCCTCGGCCCTCCACAGGTCCGCGACGGCGGCGAAAACCCTAACCCTAATTTTTTTGGGGTTTTTAAGGAGGAGGAAAAAGAGAAGGGAGTGGACAAGGAGAATGATTAGGGATTCTGTTGGGCTGGATTCGACACTCGATAACTAGGTACTGATTCGTTCTTCTTCGATCCATTCTTCAATTAGGGTTCTTATGATATAGGGAAAAAAAAGTTCAACAATCGGCGTGTCTACGCACTTCTCGAAGAGCGACAAGAGGACTTCTTGAAGATCGACAAACTCCTCAACAATGGCAACATCCTTGTCGCCATCCACATGGTGAACCATAAGGAAAAGGAGAGCAAGAATGTACTCTAGTCCAATTCTGGATCTCGCAAGATTCTAGCTCCCTCCCTAAAAACATCGATTTCTAATTTCTAATTGATCGATCCATCTATAGATGAAATTGATGTTTGTTTGTTTTTCTGAAGCATTGATCCTTTGTCGTAGTTCTAGGAGCTGGAGGTGATGAATCGATACAATCTGGAAATCGACATTGAAGTTCTCGACCTGCTGAAACCACTTCCCAGGTTCCAGATGGTTTACTAGTAATTTTTGTTATATTTTTTAGAAATCTTTTTGATCAATACATAATGAATATACAAATCATTAACACAAAAGATTCATGTTTCTTTTATTCCATTTCTTCTATCAGTGACAATATAAGCCAGTCCTTGGGATATAATTGATCTTTTGGAGATTCACATAGTAGCAAATAATGTATGACATTAATTTTCAGTTAGGACGTAATTGCTGGATCTGTCTTTTTCAGTTAGCGTTTCAGGGAGACATGGTGGTGGAAGCTCCTTTTCTTGTGGGTAGTAGGGTGGGTCTTGGGGCTCCCTATGGATCTTCTAGTTCATGAATAGTTTAAACAAGCACTCGAGCTTCCAGCAGTAAAGGAGCACATCAATACGTCTTTATTCTTAATTTACATTCTTTTGATCTATTTAGATAAAGCCACTCGTGGAACCCTCGAAGTAGATAATAAAAGTGAGCGTGAATAACTATGATTGTCATGAGCTATATCAAGAAGGTAACTTGATTCTTCATGACTTTTTATATATGTTAATAGCCAACTGTAGTTAACTTCTAAGTTGTACTTACAGTTAAAAGTAATTCTTGCTCTGTGGGCTCCAGTTATTCTAGTGAGTATGCTCTGATGAAATTCAAATTAATTTTGGTGTCATTTTTCATGATTTCTTTATTCCCGGAAATCAAATTATGTTGTTGTACTTTTTTATTGTATTAATGTATATTTCATGGATACAGAGATATGGTAATCTATTTTCTGTACAATTTTTGGTGGCTTCTATGGCATTGCTCATCATCTTGGAGAGGTAGATGTCCAGTTATTCTCTCTTCTACCAAACCTGTATTCTAAAATCGTATTTGTAGTTTTCTTACTTTTTATTTGTTTATATTCATACAAAGGAATTGTTCGATTCCATTATGTTGCCATCTGTTGAATTTGCATGCTTAAGCTAATCATTTTTGCAATTTCTATTTCAGATTCGAACTATGGGAATGGTGTGCAGCCGCTTCAATACCTTGCCATCTGTATTCAATGTTTCTCTTGTTCTTCCCTCGGAGAAAGATAAGGAGAGGAACTTTAAGAGTTTCCTTGAATTATGATGTTGTATAAACTGCGTATTTTAATACTAAAGAGATTTAGTTTTTCCTTGTTTATAACAGTCAATTTTTGATATTTCAGAATACAAAAATTAGACGAAGCGATCTTGCCAAGTTTGCTCTAGTTTGGAATCAAATTATAAGTGGTTTTCATTTTGAGGAATTAATAAGCAACATGTAGTGTTGCTTGTCTTGGTGTGCTATATGTTTTTATTAAAGATTAACCTTTTGATTTTCCTTGCTCATAGAGAGATGGATATGATGATTAAGCCATTGTCATCAGAATTTAATTTCAACACCACTCAGCGGCCCCTTTTCCTTCCGGCTACTAAGGTAGATTTCTCATTCTAAAAAAATGTTTGATTAATTTGCCATCATCTCACCAGTTCTACGTGCTTCTCAGTTTTCAATAGCATTGAACATGGCCAGAGATTTTGATGGGACCTATGAGCAGCTCCACATAAAAATGAAAAAGGACATCTACATGTTCAGTGCCGTCCATGAGTGTTATTACTCACTAAAGATCATACTCAATATTCTAGTTATCTTATCGGTGTTCTTGAGAAAAGGTAAATGTCTTCTAGTTTTAGAAATGCATATCATGTTCTGTATATTGGCCTTTCATCTCTTTCACCATTTAAAGTCATCAATGTTTGTTAGTGTGACTTATATACATCTTCAACATAATTATAAAGCTGTACAAGTAGTTTTCAGGGTTGTAGATGCCATATTCGAAGATGTAGAAACAAGTATTATCAGGAATTCACCCTTTTAAGTGATTTCAAGATGGTGGCGTTGCCTCATGGCTACTTATATGACAACTTTATCCAAGTAGTCAAAATACTGGTGCGTTTGAAATAGCTTTTAGACATTTCAATTTAAATGCATGCCTTTAGCTCTGTTCATCAATGTTTTATGTGTGTGTGTGTGTGTGAATAATCAGAACAGAACATTAGAAAGCGTTATGTATACGTGCTTTTTATAACGTTTCTTGAACGTTTTATGTATAGTTTTAGAACCAGATCATTTTAGTAAGCGATATGTATATATAACCTAGTCATAACATTTTAGGATAGAAATATTATATATAATGATAATATTAATGTCATTTTCAAATTTAGTGTTATATGTAATTGACTTAATGATCTCGTTTTTAATAAAATGGTGTCACATAAGTGTAAGTCATATATAACGATTTTGCTAAACTTTTATAACACCCGTGTTCATGACGGTTGCTTGCTTTAGAAAAGTGTCATAAATTGTCATATATGACGCGTTTTATCCGTCATAAAAATATATTTTTCTTGTAGTGGCACCATTAGAGTACACCCTCTCTATGATGAAGGGGCCTTCCCATTTGGGTTCGAACCTTTCTGTGTTTTGTGTGTCATCACCATTGATCTTCTGACTGACAGAACAAGGTCGTCCACTTGGAAAGTCCTTTGTTTGACTTTCTTGTTGAAAGCTTGTGAAATACGAGCTTGGTAGAGCTCGATGCTTTCTTGAGCCAAGAGGCATTTTTCATCCAGTACCTCCAAATCTTGCAGATGGCGACGTTGATTATCTTCCTCCGTCAGCTGGTTCGTAATGGCCACTCGTAGTGAGAGGATTTGGATTTCAAAAGGCAGCACTGCTTCGCTCCCATAGACCAGAGAGAACGGTGTGTTGCCCGTCGGAGTCTGTACCATTGTGTGGTAGGCCCAAAGGCGTCCCAATTGCTTTTACTAGTTGACATGACCTTTTTGAGTAGCTTGACAATGGTTTTATTTAAAGCTTCGGCCAATCCATTTGCTGCCGGATTGTAAGCGACTGATGCCACGTTCTGAATACGATTCTTGTCATAGAACCTGCTGAACACATGGCTTATGAATTGTGGACCATTGTCGTAGATGATCCTCCAGGGTACCCTAAAACGGTAGATGACGTGATGTTTGATGAAGCTGATCACACTCGAGCTCTTTACCTATGTCAGCAGTATTGCTTCCGCCCACTTAGAAAAGTAGTTGGTGATTGTCAGGATGAAGCGATGTCCTCTGGATGATGGAGGGGTAATTGGTCCCACTATGTCCATACCCCAGGCTTCGAACGGCCAGAAAGCGACCGTAGGATGTAGAGCCTCCAAAGGTCGATGGATGAAGTTGGCGTGGAGCTGACAAACACAACACTTCTTAATTAGCATACTTAAGAGCATCGACAATGATAGTGGGCCAGTAATAGTCCATACGTCGGAGTCGGTCCTGTAGACCGGGTTGATGAGCTCCGCATGTTTCGTCATGGGCTTCCCGAAGAGCTTTTGCTGCTTCCTCGTTTGATAGACATCGAAGGAGAAGCCCATCGTAAGAGCGTCGATACAACATTTTGGTGGCTGTATCGTAGTAGAATCGGAGAAAGCACCTTTTGACAGACATGGCTTCCATCGGGTCGTCTGGATGGATTCCATAGGCTGCAAAGTCAATGAAGGAAAATTGCCAGTCTCTGATACTGACACTGGCGTTTGCAGACATGGCATGGCTCAAACACATGAACAAATTGTTTCTGGGGCATGCCAAATCCTAGCCAACCAACCACTGTAATGAAGTATTAAGTCCCGATAGGTGCCACCAATGAGGCTATGAGGCCAGCAAGAGCATCAGCCTCTAGTTTTGTAGTCGAGGTACGTGTTATATGAAGAACTTGGTGAAGGTTGAGATGATGTCCAAGGCTGCTTTGTTATAAGGGACCAGGTCCTCGTGGTGGACTTCGTATTGTCCTTGGACCTGGTTAACGACGAGTTTTGAATCACCATAAGACTCGAGGTATTCAACCCCCAGCTGTCTTGCTAACTGAAGTCCCATGATGAGGGTGTTGTATTCCGTTATATTGTTGGAGTACGGCTCTTTGAGGGAATTATGCATGCTAGATGACCAGCTTGTCGGGAGAGATCAAGACTACCTCCACTCCTGCGATGATCTCATCCTTAGGGCCTGTTCTTGCAGTGTGATCGAAGAACATCCGTCAGACGGAGTTTTCTTTGGCAATGTTGGACTCTAGCAACTCATCTAGAATGTCTTCATAGAGCTTGGACGATTCCGGAACTGGATGTGCAGCTAAGTGTTGGCCCATTGGTCATGGTCAAACCTGATTTTAATAATTGATCAAACTCTGTCTCGATATAAATGCAAGTCATCTCAGATGTTTACCTACGACGTTTTGGACACTGCTCAACAATGGTTATCATCAATGTTCAAGACTGAAGCCGTTTGCCATTCAGAATGTACTTCCTGCTAAGCAATGTAATTTTTCATTTTATTTGAGTCTAGGAATACATTGTACACCGAGTCGTACTGGCAAATAGGCTATCCGAAAATGTTTTTCAAAATTATCCTATTCTTTTACAAATGATCCATGTTTTTGAAAAATATTCTTTTTACAAAAAGTCCTTAAAGGATTGTTCAAAAAGCCAAAATTTATTTTCTCCAAAAATGAACTAGCAGAACCTCAGGAGAACTCGGCCAGAGTTCGGCCATTTGGAACGTTAGTGAACGTTGGATTTTTGAACTTGGTCATCCTTCAGTTACGGGTTGTTACAAAGAGTTCTGTCCGAATTCTGTCCGAATTCTGTCAGAGTTCTGTCTTTGAAAATGCTATAAATAGAGAAGCATTTTGATCTTTTTAACACACGAATTCACTTTCAATCTTCTCTTCTTAAAGCTTACAGTCTTTCAAAGAGTTCTTAAAAAGCTTTCATTTTCAAATTCCAAGCCAGTTACAATCCTCTAGTCGATTTGCCAGTGCGGTACGGTTTAGAAGTTTCAGAGTGATTGTAATTAGAGGCTTGATAGAAGATTCAACTCTTCACAATTGAAGTTGGACAAGTTCTTCGTATCAAAGCTCGCGTTTGTAGAAGTTGCAAGGACTTCGTATGAAAACTTGCGAAATTTTTCAATAGTGGATTCAACTGGAAGCTAGAGTTCTTCCGACTGGACTAGTCCTCACTAGAGGGAAACCGGTATAATATCTGATTTCTTGAACATTTATATAAGCCAGTGCCTTTGGCCTTCCTGCTACCTCATTGCATTATTTTCCCAGAACTTAAATGTCAAAATGTTTATGCAGATCCGACTCTGACACATTTGTCTGACATAAAACCTTAGAGATCCATATAAGAATTTTGGAGCCAACAAGTGTTGTATAAATTGATATATGTACTGTAGTTTTTATTGTATTAATGGCTCAATTTACAGCCAATCAAACATGAAAATTGGTATAAGTGCTCAAACAAAAGTTGCTAGAGTTGCATCTACAGACAATCAAAAAGAAAAAGAAAAAAACAGTAATGAAGTTCCCAACTACTTCTGCAGTACCTTAGTATTTAGACATTTTTTGCTTAATGTCTATCCATTTGTTGATCTAATTCATCTGAACTTGTTTAGATTTATTGATCCTTGTACTTCATTGTTCAGCATAATGTTCGGGCCAGATATCTGCGTCTATAGCACATATAAAGTCCATGCGATACTGACTCGTGATGGAAAGAGGCACTTGAGTACCAGATCCTGAGGATAAAATGCCTGAGGTACTTGTTGGTTACTAAGAGTACATGTTACCTAATATGTTACCTGATACCCATTTTTTGATATTAGCATGTATATTACTTAGAGATTCAATTGATATCTGGAAATAATTTTAGCATATTTTTTTTCCTGTTCCAGCCGCATAAATGATTTCTACAAGCACAAGACTGCACTGAAAGGCTCAAAAGCTCTGAACAAGACCTCAAGGTTAGTTTCACTCTGCTTTCGTACTTGTTCAGTTCTAGAATTTAGGGTATTCGGTATACTTTGTGAACCTGCATTTAGTATTTGCATGATCATTTTACATTAATATCAAGATGTGAAATTTTCTTAGACTTTTGTGTGCGAGTGTGCAAAACATATTACTTGACAGTACTTAGAACTGCAAGGAATTGGCTAGTTCAATATGAAACCCACATCTACCTAAAGTTCAGCCCCCCTCAACTTTAGAGGCTAGCTCCGCCCCTGACCGCTGCGGAGCTACTACAACATCTGCGACGAAGCTAATTGGTGTAGAAGTACCCGGAGAGGCTAGTTGTGTTGGGCTAGCCGCGAACCTACCAGCTTTGCTTCGACACCGCCAACTCAGAGCTCCGAAGGTATTCTTCCACGAAATGATAACAAACAAAAGCAATTGTTGGTTGTAGGATTTGAATCTTACTCACTAAATTTTTTTTTCCATCATACTAATCACTTGAGCTAACAAATCAGCCACATTTAAAAAAATATCAAATATTGAAATATAAACGTTTGAGGTTTGCCTCCAAAATAAAACGGTAGAGCCGTAATTAATAAACAAGAATAATTCCTAAATAACCCCAAACGAGGAGGGAACGAGCACACGAAACCGATGACACGTAGCAGCCTCCTCATTGGTTCGGGCTGGGACCCACGAAAACTGATCCCTCCTGCTAACACCATGGTCCAGCCCGAACCAATAGAGGGTCGTCATATGTCCTCGGTTCACGCACACGATTCCTGTCAATTTGTGTCGTTCAATAAACAAACCCGACAAACCCACAAAGGCCTCGTTTGGTTCGCGAAATTTCTGGGTTGGGAAAGGAAAATGATTACTTTTCTATGTTTGGACGCCAAAGGAATTGAGGAGGAAAGAAAAGTAATTTCCAATGGAAGAAAAATTAGGAGAGAAAGTGATTACATCAATCAAAGCAAGGAATCACTTTCCCACATTGAAATAATCACTTTCTTTTCTAAATTTCTTGAAATTTCCAAACATCGGAAAAAAAAAATCAAAGAAAAATAAAAAAATTCAAAAAAAAAAAATGACAAGTAATTGATTTCCCTTTCGTTCCATTACGAGGCCAAAAAGTAGATTCTTCGCACAAAAATATAAATTTGTGCAGAAAGGAACACAAAGAAGACGGAAACAGACAATTATCATAAAAGAATTTATGTAATGTAATAAATAGAATTACACTAGGATATATATAGTCCCTTCCATTCTAGCTTGGGTCTCATATTTCAAATGTTCGATATGCCCTAAGCAGAGTCTGGTTTTACACATTCTTCCCATCCCCCTCTTCCCAAGTAAAAAACATTACATGCATCATCACTTCATCCCGGGCCCCATATTTTAGACAGTGTAGTGCTGCTGAATAGTATCGATGTCCAATCCCTTGAGCTTCACGACCGACTCAACGTGCCCCTTGAGGGTGTGGAGCTCCCTCAGCCGAGCAACCTCAGCGCGCTTCCTTGCCTGGTCTGCGATCTCCGAGAGCTCCCTGTGGTCACTCTTGTCATGGAAGAAGAGGGACGAGGAATCGGTAGTCTGGAGCCCGTGCATTGTTCGTTGCGCCATCGCCCACTGCGCCTCCCTCTCCCCCTTGCCGTAATCCTTCTTCGAGGTGAAGGCAGTCTTGTTCTGGATGACGTTGTCCCAGGCCCTGCCGCTCAACGCGTAACCGATGATGAACTTGAGGATGTCCTGAGGGAAGTAGGTGATGATGGTGTAGACCCAGATAATTCCGGCCCATCCCCACCCGATGCCCTCGATCCTGGCAAAGCTCCAGCTTGCATACACCGCTATCAGAGTAGCGACCTGCGCGCAATTGAGGACGAGATGAATGATTTGAGCTGTTACTTGCCGCGACTTATGTCAGATTCGAGGATGGTGTAGTTAGTGCTTGCTTACCAGCTGGGCAGCCAGGAAGGCGAAGACGAGCAAGAAACCCGGGCGCTCGACAAAGGACCAGCTCCTGGACCGGGTAACGAAGATGAGCGCCTGACTGATGATGCTCACTTGGAGATAGACAGCTGCAGTGAGCTCGTCCATGCTGTCCCTGATCGACCTCACTCCGAATTTCTCCTGCAATCGGTTAGAGAAGGAAAAAGTGATCAGATATTAAATTTTGTAGCATGTCCACGCTAATAAGCACTCACGGGGAAGAATTCGGTGTCATGGACGATCCAGAAGAAGACGACAGTCATGATGGCTTGGTAGGCTCCAAGAACAATCCCAGTGGCGAAGATCTCCTTGAGCTTCCATGAGTCGGGGAGCGGCGAGGGCTTGACGCGATCCTTGGAGATGGTCATGATCGTGCCGTCATTGAGGATGGCAATAATCAGGACCATGAAGGGAGAGAAGTCGAACTGCCAAATTAACGCGATGAGCATGAAGCCGAAGACGATACGGATGGTGATGGACACGGCATAGATGGTGTAGTTCTTCATGCGCTGGAAGATTGCTCGGCTCGTCAGCACCGCACTCACGATCACACTGAGGCCAGGCTCTGTCAGCACGATGTCGGATGCACTGCGAGCGGCGTCTGTCGCATCGGCCACCGCGATGCCAATGTCGGCCTTCTTCAGCGCCGGTGCATCGTTCACACCATCGCCGGTCATGCCGCATATGTGTTTCCTGTCCTGCAGCCTCTTCACAATCTCGTACTTGTGTTCTGCGCCACAGTTGTGAGAAGTTAGGACCTAAAAATTTGGTACTAATCGAATCGATTAGTCGAAGAATGAATCGAAGAATTGATGCTATACTCTATTACCGGGGAAGACTCCAGCAAACCCATCAGCCTTCTCGATGAGCTCGTCGATAGGGAGGCCGGTGGCTTCGCTGCTCTTGTCGCCGAGAAGGGTAGAGGATGGGTACATGTTGGTGCCCATTCCAAGCCTTCGGCCGGTTTCCTTGCCGATGGCGAGCTGGTCGCCAGTGATCATCTTGACATTGACACCAAGGTTGAGAGCGCGGCGGATGGTCTCAGCACTGTCGTGCCTCGGAGGGTCAAAGAGTGGGAGCAGCCCCAAGAACTGCCACGGTGCACCCTCGGCTTCCTTGCACGCCTCGGGCACCTCCTGCCTGGCAACACCCAAGGACCGGAGGCCACGGTCGGCGAACTTGTCGATCAAGTCGTGGACCTTCTTCGCCTCGCTTTCCTTGAGCTTGCAGAGCTCAATGATCTTTGCGGACGGTCATTAGCAAACATATACCGATAATTAGTAATGTTCAAGATCATATATATGATTGTATCAGTTCTATTGACACCAACCTGCTCCGGTGCGCCCTTGCTAGCCCTGTGCCACTTTCCGTTGGAGTCGATGTAGGTGATGGCTGTGCGCTTGTCGACTGGATTGAAGGGGAAGAAGTGAACCTCCTGAATGCCGGCGCGGGCCTGCCGGCAACATTACAGTAGCTGGTGAATTTTATTTCTTCCTCAGAAATGACAACAATTTGACAGATATTTATACCTCTTTGGGGTCGGCAAGCATGTTAACAATGGAAGCATCGATAGCGTCCTGGTTCTCGACCCTGGAAGCCCTTGCGGCATAGAGGATCACTCCGTCCTTGTCCACGTCCTTCTCGCAGGTCTCGATCAGGTTCTTGTCGACGGTGAGCTTGTTGAGGGTGAGGGTTCCGGTCTTGTCACTGCACAGCACATCCATCCCTGCCATTTCCTCGATGGCCGTCATCCTCTTGGTGATGGCACCCTGCTCCGATAGCCTGTGGGACCCGATGGCCATCGTCACCGACAGCACCGTGGGCATGGCAATGGGGATACCGCCGATGAGGAGCACCAAGAGGTTGTCGATGCCCTCCCTGTACTTCCTGTGCTGGATCGGGTACATCACCAGGACTTCTATAAGCATGCCGATTGCGATCGAGCAGATGCAGAAGTTACCGATGGCGGTTAGCACCTGCGAAGAAAAGAATGTTACATTAAAACAGGTTGGATTATAATGCTGAAAGAAACGAATGTAATAGCAATGCATGGCAACTCTCGATCGATACCTTCTGGAAGTGACCGACGTTGTTGGTGCTGTCGACAAGGTGGGCAGCCTTGCCGAAGAAGGTGTGCACGCCGGTGGCGATAACGACTGCCTCGATCTCACCTTGTTTGCAGGTCGAACCGGAGAACACCTCGGCACCCGGATGCTTGGTCACAGGGAGGGACTCTCCGGTGAGCGCTGATTGATCGATCTTGAGAGGATCCCCCTCGAGGAGCCTCGCGTCGGCAGGGACGATGTCGCCGAGCTTGATGCTGATAATGTCGCCGGGGACGAGGATCGCAGCCTCCTGCTCTGACCACTTGCCGTCTCTGAGAACCTGCATTTGTATTATTCATCTGGTCAAGCTCATTGTCCTCAAAATTGAGGAACAAGATGGAACAGTATCGGAGTAAGTTGGCATGGGAAACCTTAGTCTTGGGGGCAAGGCCCGCCATGAGGGCTGCAGCGGCATTGCCGGCATTGTTCTCCTCGATGAAGCTGATGGTGGAGTTGATGATGAGGAGAACAACGATACCGACGAAGTCCTGCCAGTCTGGTGGCTTCCCCTGATCGACCATCACATTGACAAGCGCATTAGTAACCGGAAAAAAAAAAAATCAAGAATTCGACGAAAGAGCAACCAACGCAGTATATACCCCGCCGTTGGCCAAGACAATAGCCATGATGGCAGCGCACTCCATGACCCATGATAGAGGATTCCACATGAACCCCAAGAACTTCAGGAACTTGGACTCCTGCAGTTACCATACATAGTTGTCAGTTCATGCTTCAAACTAATAATCACATTATGAAGATCAATTCCATTAATATTCACCGTTTTCTCTTCTAGCTTGTTGGGTCCGAACATCTGGAGACGCTTCTCGCCTTCGGCAGAGGTGAGCCCCTCCCTGGTGCATTTCAGCTGCCTGAAGACCTCCTCAACCGGAATCCGCTCCTGAAACATGGAAAAAATGTAAAACATCGATCAAATGATAAACATTAGCTAGTATGATATATATTTTTTGCGGTCACAACTAAACTAATGTGGATCTACTGATTAAGAATACGCTTACGAGGTCGACAGTCTCGTTCTTGACGTCCTCCAGGGAGATGTCGCTTGCCATGGTTGGGGGCGCAAAAAGAAAAGAAAAGATGCAGTGCTCTTACTGGTGAGAGGAGTGGAAGAGGAGGAAGAAGAAGAAGAAGAACATAAATTCCTTCTTCTTCCTCTCCCTCTTGATCTCTTTTTTTGAGATGATCAAAATTGGAGGAAGAAATGTGATGATTATTGGAAGGGTGAAATGGTGAGGAAGCCCCATGCATTTGGCTGTATTTATAGTGGGAGTGCCAACGCGTTGGTCCGATGATTTAAGTTGCAGTTGAGCGGGAAAACCGGTTTGGAGGAACGGATTCGGTGCGGGTGGAGAATGGGGTTTCGTGGGTCTGGAATAGTAGGTTAGTTTTGCTAAATATGGCTTATTCCTGCATGTATTTATTGTAACCACGTATTTTAAACAAATATGCTGAACAAAAAAATATTTTAGAAAAAATACGAATTGGAAATAGATTTCGAAATACAAATATATTTATTTATATCGTCTACAAACATTACAAGTTTTCTGATAAAAACGAAAAAATTACATTCTTTGAGATGCCTTCATTCTCTTCGTTGTTAGTACATCTCTTTCTATTGTGTCCTCACCCATTACTACATCGGAGATCTCTTGTCGATAAATATTTTGTTATGATGTGGTTTACCACCAGGGGCGGATCCAGGTAACACATGGGGTGGGCTGGAGCCCACCCAAAAAAAAAAATATTCTCTTTTTTTTTCATATAAATTTTCTTTTTTAGTTTTTTCTGTGAAGTTTGCCTACATCTAGCCCACCCCAATTCAATCTAGCCCACCCTAGTATACATTTCTGGATCCGCCCCTGTTTACCACCTTTGCATCGTACAATCTAGTACTTCAATTTAACCTCTAGCCAATGTACTTTGAAGATTGTAAGGGACTGGATTTGGTTCGAGGTGCAGCTCATATACACTTCTTAATACTTCTTTTGAAAATATAGCAGGATAAAAAATTTCGATACTTGCGTTGCAAGAATTACACGCATAACATGCATGTACACATAGAAGATGTTGGAGTGGGTGGAGTTCCCAACCTATGTGGAGAATATTCCAGAGTGCGACGAGCGCCATCCGTGTGTCGGAGAAGCTCGAAGAGTGCATCGATCCTATTTTGGAACATATATGATAAGAAAATATATGATTGGATTTCCATATTTACTTTGATCATATATTTATGATTGGATCTTTCATATAGTAGCTTTCCATATAATTGGGCTTCAATTATGGCAAGCCAATTATGATTGGATTTTCATTAAATATATAATTGATGCATATTGGAAATTTTCATATATTGGTCTTCCATGTATAGATTATCAAGGGCTTATAAAAGGGTGATGCATACTAGTTGAAAACTCATCTCAAAAATAAGAGTGATTTACAATACTTGAGAGAGAGAGAGAGAGAGAGAGAGAGAGAGAGAGAGAGAGAGAGAGA